>JAQFZM010000338.1:0-37351 GCA_034695785.1 Galumna obvia
AGAGATAGAGAGAGAGAGAGAGAGAGAGAGAGAGAGCGAGAGAGAGAGAGAGAGAATGGAAGTGCTATTTATTCCTTTAGAGAATCACTTGTTTTATTCAATTGAATTACAAATTTTTCAATTCATATGGGATTTGATGGGAAGAGAATCTCAAACTGTTATTTCATACAACTCTATACACTTTTTATCACAATTGAATTTTTTGTCTGCTCTGGGCTTCGACTCTGAAGAACTATTCTGTACTCAATTTGTGGAACAATTTTATTGAGAATTTGAGTGAGTGGTGAAAGTCCTGTTGCTTTTTTAATGGCTTATCCCTAAACTTGCAAATTATTTTATAAATAGTTGACCTCAATTTTTTTATAACTAAAACTCTATCCGAGGAAAAATTGTAATGCAATTCAGTTCTTTGATTCCAAGAATCACTTTTTTTGTGTAAACATAAACTAATATTAAAATGTATTTTAAATCGATTTCATTAAAAATGAGTATTCATTCTATGCATTCAATAGTTTTTACAAACAGTTTTTACAGATTTTACACCAATTGGTTCAACTCTTTTGGTATTTGGTTGCAATCATTGCAATTTCAAAGTCATAAAACTCTTATCAGTATTTTTGATCTCTTAATCCCTTCAACGGAAAGTGAAAAATATTTGTACACAAAAAAGATATGACTAAAGTGTGAGTTCAGGACATTAAAACATTTCCCTTTAATTCAAGTAAATAATAGATTAAAAACAATCATTTAATTATATTTTGTAAAACATTTGCACAATAAAACTATAATTTTATATTAAAATGATTTAAAACTAAATAAAATTATTTAAAATATTGTTTACATCGAAAAGGGTTTTTGGAAAAAGTGTTACGTCTTTTGTGACTCATTTTAGTTTTGGTTTTATGGCATTAGTTTTGAATTTAATTTGAAATATTGTTTTCCACTCTTTAAAAGTTAAAACTCTTTTAAAACCTTTTCATTTGTGTCTATTGTGTCAATAAAAAAGTCTTCAGACCAGACAATGGCAGTTAATCAGAGATCTTCTTTCAATAGGTTTGGCGATGACTTGACTCAAGTCATCCTCGGATTCATACCATTTAAAAAGAAATTCAAATATGAATCCGTTTCCAAACAATTCAAAAGAAATGTCTTTCAAAGACAAACAATACTAAAGATTGATCTGATCTTAAATGATGAGAACTGTCTCAATAAGTTAACCGAAAGACACGGCTTTTTGTCAATAGTCGGCAAAAAGCTTAAAGTCATGGATTTACCCAATTTGGAGACCGTTTTGAAAAAGTGTCCAAACATTACGCGAATTGACTTCTTTGACGTCGAATTCATAAATAAAGAGGAAGTGATTGAAGTGATCACAAAATGGGCCAATAATTTGACCGAATTTCGAATGGATTACATCCGTCTCGAAAGACATGTTTTCAAAGGGTTTATTGAAAAGTTTGGACCAACGCTTAAAACATTTGAAGTCATTTTCATCGAACCACAGGAGTTGAGACATATGTTGACTAAATGTCCGAATATCAGTATTTTTAAGACACATCTCAGAGATCTGTCACTCATTTTTAAGACAAACACTAATGAAATTTTAGTGAAGAGAATCACTGAAATGCGGTTCACATTCTTCAGAGAAGTATTGTTAGTTTGGCCTCAATTCGTTGAATCCGTTAAATTTAGTCTCCGAAGACTTTCCATCCACTTTTATAGAGGGTTCAGGGATTGGGTGATCCCTGAATTTACCCGAGATTTAATTAAACTTAAGAATTTGCGGGAAATGAACATTAAATTGGAATGGCTTCCTATCAGTTCTGCGCCTCTTTTCGAGGCACTACTCAAACAATTGGCCAGAAATTGCTCAAATTTAGCCAAAATTAGCGTAAATGTAAACCCGGAGTCAGTTGAAGGTTACCTCACGGTAATGGAATCATTGAATCACTTCACTCAAGTGCACAGAATTGAAGTACACATAAGTTCTTCGCCAGCGATTTACGGCTTCCCAGAGTCGGTCAGTGGTCTGGTCTATCGAAATGTCTTAAAGTCGTGTCAAAACTTAACGCATTTGACTCTTTATAACTGCAATTTAAGCGAAAGCTTCTTCGAGGACATCGCCACTCATATGCCTCGACTCAAATACTTAGACATCGATCAGTTGATCAGAGTTACTGAATTCACTACCAATTCGTTGTCGAGACTAAGAAAAATAGAGAAGTTATTCATATCGTCGTCATCAGAGCCCGAAATAACCGAAACCAATATTAATAATCTTCGCAATAGTTGTCGTTCTTTAAAATTACTCAGGTTTTACCACAGAGTTGTCGTCGTACCAGTCATACCAGAGTTGGTATGGATTGTCTTTTAAGTTACAAATTTACTTCTTTTTCTACTAATTCTGTTCTTTCTGTAGGAGTGGTTTTAAATGACCGGTAAATCAAAAATAAGTATTTCATTCACACAACGAATCTTTTGTCAAATTAATCACAAATTTCTGTTTTTCTGTTTAATAATTATTACTACAATTAATCTGTTAATTCATTTGCTTTTTTACTCATATTTTTCTCACATTTATATTCATTTTGTAATAATTTTGTGACAATTAATCACTTGTTTTCATATGTATTTCATAATTATATGCTAAAAGTTGTTAATTAGTTATTGTAAACAATTTCACAGATAATAATACTGTAAATTAATATTAATACTCAAAAAAGTGTTTATGTTTTGATATAAAAATAAATAATTATTTCAAAAGAGAATTATTTATTCATTAGTTTTCTTATAAATTTAGTGAAAGTATTAATCGATTGGAAGACTTATTCTCTAATTATTTTCGTGTTTATTGGGATTCAAATAATTACTGATTCGAGACATTCCGTTAGATATTAAGGATTTATTTGATGGACACCTAATGAGTAGTCGATCCGATAGGCCTTCAGATGGATATTAGCGATGGCTCGCAATTGTATTTTTGTTACCAGACGTCAACGACGAGTAATGAGAGGACATGAAGACAATGAGGACAACACTTGAGAGACACAAATGAACTCAAATTACGTTCCACTCCTTTACTATTCTATTGATTACAGATCTAATTGTGATATTGTTTTTGTTGTCCAATCACTTCAGATGGACATCAAAATAGGAAAAACGTAATTAAAGTTTAATTTTCATAGGGAAAGGCCTCACATTTTCATGAATACCATTCTCTCACTCATGAGTTTAGATTAAGAATGAAAAAAACGTACTTAAGAACTCTTCAATTAGTTCTTAAGTGGACTTAATATCTGTAAATATTTAACCACATTTTCACTGATTTTTTTTACTTTAGAATATAAAATCAATTTTTGAATTAAAAAAGATTTGAGTTTCACTTTTGACTGAATTAAGAGTTACTCTTAAATGATTGCAAACAAATTTATGCAAATTTTATATTCAAAATAATAATGAATTGATTATAATTATGGCACTCATTATAGAGGATCTGTTAATATGAGATAAAGTGAATTATAATTTTTCATTCTTTTCTATTATGGAAATGGTATTAAAATGGGTTGTTCTGAGCGATTCATTTATTTAAAATCATGTTTTAAATCTCAATTCAATGAGAATTTTAATTAATCGATAGTTTTGTTATTATTTTTTCAGGAATTTTAAGCTTTTATTCAAGAATTGAATAAAGACTCAGACAAAGGACTTATTGGAGAGAAAGGGCTATAATTTGTGCCGACAGGGCTTTCATTTCAGTTAAGTTAAGGTGAGTTTGCTTTTAATCAAATGGATAACCGATGAATACCCCGTTCTGTTAAAGATAATAGTTTTGGTGAATACAGAGAACATGTGTTTACATAACTGTTTGTTTGATGTGTTTGTCCTGAAGTCAAGTCCAACAGAAAAGACTAATTAGTTATCTCTTATATATTCAGTGCAAAAATATTTATAATTAAAATTAATTTTAAGCTTATTTTTCATGATTTCAAACATGAGATAAGCCTTGAATTGTAGGAACGGTAAAGGGATAAAAGCCGACGCATACAATACGTATGACTTAATATAAATGTTATCAAATTATGGACTTAAATATTGGGCTCAAAATAGACTTAAAATACTATTAATATTTGTTTTTAATTTTGATGTTTGAGTTAAAAGAAAAGATTAAATAAGTTATTAGTGAGTCGTGAATATCAATCTTTACGGTTGAGTTGACTTCCGATCTGTTCTGACTTCTGAAAACTCATTTCTGTGATTACTCTTAGATTCTGTGCCTTTACTTCTCTATAGTAGTGTTCTGTCTGTTTATCATTATTTTGATTCAGTCGACAGCGAAGGGTAGACCTAATATTTCATTAGACTCTACTATTCACTAGAATTTCCTCTAAAAATCAGTCATTAAATATTGAGCTCCAGATATGTTAGTCAAGAGAACAGAATAGGGAAGAGAACTGTGAATATTGGACTCAAATATTATTAATTATAATAGAAGGCCATAAAATATAATGCCTTAAAATTGCCTTGATGATAAGAGCCATGTCATCTGTTTATCGGTCATCACTATTAATGTTTTGAAAACAACTTTCCTCTAATTCTACTGTTTATGAAATAATGATTTTCTATTGAATTGAGTCAATGAGTGAATCCATAGCACTGAATAAAAGTGGAACACAATTTTCATTATCAAAAACTGTTGTATAAACAGTGCTGTCATTCAGTAGTTTTAATATAATTTTATATTAAATGGAGTTTTTCATAGTTTGCCAACACTTTTATGATAAATGAATGAATTAGAAAAAGGCGTTAAAGACATTGATTTTTCAGTGAAAACCATATTTTCTAAATTGATTTTTACATAAAAGTGTTGAGAAATAGTAAAAATGGGGAGAAATTTCATTAGTTTTGAGAAACTTTTGTTTGTTTTACAACTAATAATAGTATTTTTATTGTTGTTTTTTTGTTGGCAAAGGAATAGTACTCGAGATAAATGTTTATATGAAAAACATTTAGAGTAATATTTTCTCTGAAATAATGTCCGTTTAATAGTCAGTAAACATGTGTGAAGTCAGATAACAAAGACATAAATTAGATTCTCTTCACTATTTTCTAAAGGTTTGACTATATTTTTGTTTTCATATGATATTCGTCTCATAAGGAAAATATTTCATTTATTTGTTGTACGTTTAGATCAAACCTTTTCCTTAGAGTACAACTCTTTTGAGGAATACATAAAAAAATATAAGAGAAATCTCGAGAATCAATAAATGGAACCAAACTTTTTAAGAGCACAGGAATACTATTAACGATTGTTTTCTAGTAAAAATAGTTTGACTCCTGAGTGGCAAACATTTCTATAGACTCTATGTTTCAATTGTTAAACAAACTGGATATTTATATTCAGTGGCTCCATTCACTAAATAAATGAGCAAGGAGATATTTGCAATTTGTTTGTAGTCTATAAAACACAATAGGAATGAGTGAATGCCTTATTTATTCTACGGATGAACTCTATTTTCAATTAAACTGAATTGAAAGTCATTCGGTAACTCATTTCTCGTGTTCGGTGACTGTCCTCACAATTGAGATGATGGCCGACTACGTGAGCATAAAGAATGGAAAGACTTCTCAATGGAAAGGCCTCTGAATTGCCATTAAAGCAGTTGACTAACACTTCATTCTTAGATATCAAATAGAAAAGTGGTTCGACTTTTATTCTGAGCGATACTCACAATATTTGAGATTATGTTTTACAATACACTCACTCTTATGATGAGTTGAATAGAATTCTACGAAAGAAAAAGTAAAAACTATTTTCTTTATTGAAAAGGCATTCATTAAAACTTAAGACAAATTGTTTGAAAATTGAGGGCTAAGAGAAAGAGAGAACAAAAAAAATATTATCCATTAAAGTCTATAAAGTAGTAAAAAGTAGTTTAGTATTATTTTTGAGTAAAAAAATTCCTGAAATGAGAGCAGATTTTGTTCGCAATCAGTAATGGGTTTATTAAAAATGGATCCGACAACTAATGAAGTAATGAATTATTGATTTTTTACGTAAAAAATATATCAATCAAATAGTGATGAAAAGCAGTTAATATATTAAATGAAATATGGCTTTTCGTTGCCAATTGATTCCTGGGCTCAAAAGCCAGGGGCAGATCTCTTTCCATCTAATTATGATATTAATATTTGAAACTTAAAATAACGGATTATTGATTGAACTAAATATTATTTGAGCCCGGGTCACTTATTTTAATCATTTTCTGTTTCCGATATATTATTAATTATTGTTTTCAACTTTTGAGCTCAAAAATTCCTCATAATTACAGTTGCCAAGGTAATTTTACAGTGAGAAATTGAATTAAAATTAAAGTGGACTAGTTGAAATTATAGACAAATGAAGTATTTAAGTGGAAATAATTGATTGGATACTTATGTCTAGTGCTATATCGGAAGGAAAAGCAAAAGAATAAAATCATAAGTGATTGCCAGCAAAACATAACTTTGAAGTCAAGACTCAAATAAAAGCGATATTTTGTCGACTATTTTCTTTGACTACAATTTTATATGAACTCAAACATTAGAGGAGATGAAAGGCAAAGACATTTTTCTCATTCTGTGTGCCGTTTCTGAGTTTCAAACTATAAATTATATATCAGACGAGAAATGGATCGCAATTTTCTCAAAGATTCAATTTTTCTCTCTCCTATTCTCTCTCTCTCTCTCTCTCTCTCTCTCTCTCTCTCTCTCTCTCTCTCTCTCTCTCCACACTCACTCCTCACTCTCTTTTCAAATATCATTATATGCTTTTGAAATCTTTATTGAATTATTAGAAGAATATTTTGAAAATTTCTTTTTTTTCTTCAAAAAAAAGTTAAAGAATTGAAATAATTTGTTTGAATTACCATAAAATTGATTTCAATTCAAAGAAAAACATTGAAAAGAGATTTTTATTAAATATATATTTTTAAAGAATAAAAATGTTTTTAAACAAAATTAGTTTAGGGTATCAGCTGTTAGTCTTTAGTTGAGCACAAATTTTCAGTTCATTTCAATTGAATGAGTTATTAACTGATCCTTTGCTGTCAGCACTAATTTATTTCGACTGCTCTCAAAAAAATTGATTTTTCCGATCAAAAGGCAGACCATCAGACCATCAGATGATTCTCTTTGCTTTAAATGGTTAGAAGAGGCCCTAAAGAGTAGTAAATCAGTGCCTGAAGTGACGGCCCCTCACACTGTCTACTTGTGTTGGGAGCACTAACAGCAAAACACTACTGCAATTGCATTAACGAAATTGAAACAAAATAAAAAATAACGAAAAGACCACAAGAGTTATGCTGTGCCGACAATACATTTATTCTGGCACTGAATAGAAATGTATAGAAATGTGTCTCTTGTTTTGTCGTTTCATTTGTATCACAACTCGAGTGAAATATTAGACAAAACGAGTAAAATCTGTTTCAATAATTAAATTAAGTCGTGATTTAGTTTTGTTTTTCTTTGCATTCGATGGCAATCAGTTAGTGATCTGCCGCTAATCACTGGTTCAGATACTGCCAGCACTTATCGATTACTGGGTATTAGCCCTCAAAAAACCAGTTCAAACCTCAGATAAACTCAAGAATCGAAAGCCTTTTTTCCGAATAAAGAAATGCATAAAAATCAGAACCAAATTCTTATCTCATTTTCTTCTTTTAAGGGAACAAATATTGAAGAAATTCTGAGCCAAAGAAAAAATTTGAATTTCTTTTATGTTTACTCGAATTCTTTGCACAGAAAAAAAAGTTGGTATTCGTGCAAAACTTTTCTAAACTATTTTTTGATTACATTTTTTTTGTGTTTCAAAAGTAATAATATTCCAATTCATGTAAAAACGATTCCAATCCAAACCTGTAAATAACTGATAATTTTTTTCACTCATATTCTTATTCTTATTATTCTTAAGGATTGTTATGAAAAAAATAGTGATTTTAACGAACCATTTATTCTGAGTTAAAGTAAAAGGCATACTCTTTCTTATGAAAGATTGTATAGAAATGGTTTCACTTCTTGTGATATATCTCTACGGCTTTGGATAAATGAAAATTAGATCAATAATCGCAACATTAGAGTAATAGAGTATTTATGCGCTCGTAATGCAAATAAGAAGTCAATCCTCGGAGAAGAGTAGCCTTTTTTAATGAGAAACTAAACTAAACTAAACTACAGTCACTTAAGACTCAGCTCTACCACAAAAGTATTGATTTCCATAGAGAGATAAATGGCCCGAATCTCTCTCTATTTTTTTTTTGACTCATCTCTTATATAAAGAGGAAAATATTCCTTTCAATGACTAAAAAATAGGCAAACATTGAGAGGAAGGGTTTGTAAGGAATACTTTGTTTTCAATATTATTTTGAGCATAACTTTAGAGTTCAATAATTTTTCGCTCGAATTAGTTCTTAAGGAAAAAATCTCACGATTTTGCGTTCCCTTCTTCATCAAAGCATTGTTTACGCAATATAATAATAATCTAGCTCATTTGCTCTGCAATTGAATAGACAAGCAATAAATACTTAATGAAAAAAAGTTGATTACTTCTATTTATACGCCAAGAGATTAACTCTTCAGATAAAAAGATGTATCAAAAGGAAGAAAACTTTCATTTTTTTTCTCTTTCTTTTTTTCTTATAGTCTTTACTCGGATTTTAATTCCGGAACAGAATATAAAGTGAATGTTCAACAAAGTAATGGATGTGCCGCTCATTTCAGTTGATTATCACTTACCGGCTCTAACTTGTATGTAACGACTCCTTATAGTTCCCACAGAATTGGATGCAATACATTGGTATACATTGGAGTGAATATCTTGTCTGTAATCTTCGGCTCTGAAGGGCGGGAATACTAAAGAATTATCGTGTCTTAAATGACGAACACCTATGAAGAGAAAAGAGAGGAAAGCATTGAGAGAGGAATGAGAGAAACAAAAGGAAACTTTTAATAGAAGAACAAATGTCAGCACAAATAACACCACATTCATTATGAGATGTTTATTACTTTACGCACACCTTATGAACAGGTATTATATGTTTTACTCAATCTTTAAGCCAAGAGATTGTTATCTCATTTTGTTTTTCCTTAAAATTTAGGGCCGAAAATGAGCCAAAAATGAAAAATAATTTATAGTTTTTCTGTTTATAAGAACAGCGGCCTATCCTTCCCAATGAACAGAATAAGAAAAGTTAATATATTTGACTCAAATTCTTACGAATTGTTTTTGAATTTTTCAAAAAAAGAAATATATTTTTATTTTTTGTTTTTTTGTCAAAAATCTATTCATAAATTGATGTAATGTTTGGCGAATAACAAATTGGTTCTTATGATTGATTTTTTTGGTCTAATATTTATGTTTTTTTTTCAAATCAATATTAATCGATGAGAAACAAGAGTTAACTCCAGGAATAATATCCAGAATCAAAAGCCAATAACTGTTTGCTCGCTTACAGCTTCAAATGCTCGATATGCGCAAGGTGGTTTTAAACTATATTGTCAAGGTGTTTCAATGAATGATCGATGATTGTTTATGTTTTACTTTTGCTTGTTAAAATTACTTATTTATTACCTCCAAACCTGGCCACGCCCTCTGACCCTAAGGGGGAGGGAGTATTTATCATTAATTTTGTTTAGCAATTTTTCGTCTATCCATGGTAAGTATTAGAATACATTTTCTCATATGTGTTTACCTACCAATTTTCTATTCCCCCAGGGTAATAAAGGAAACCCTTTTTCTGCCCTTATCCTAAGGCTATCCTTATAAGTCATAAGTTATGAACCATAATCATTGATTGGACACAAATGTCTTATTTAACAAGGCTATTTTAAAAATGACTCATTTTCTAAAGCAATGAATTTAACTTAAATTTGTATTAAATTGTTTGCATAAAACTTTATGAGTATAAGTAAAGTCACATAAGAATAGATAAGAGTTAGTCTTAACTGAATGGAAATTTCTTATTGAAAATCATTACTATTATTAAAGATAACAATTGTGTAAAATTGTAACAATTTATGGAAACCTTTTATGTGACAAAAGTTATAAAATTTTAAACCAGAAGTAAGTCATTGAATGAAATGAAGACATTGTGTGAAGTAAACTCACAAATCATACCTTAAAGACAAAGTACTATATAAAAGTGTTTAGCATTTAATGTATAACAAACTCAATATAATAACGAAAAGTGAAATCAAAATTTTTAAATAAGTCTGTGTTTACTAACAACTGGTGAACACCAAAAATCTATTCAAATTAAAAGACTCTTTGATTGTTGTCTCTCTTTAACCGTCTAGTTTTGATTTAATAAAGTATGGATTCAAAGAAAGGGTCCTCTTTTGTTGATAAGGTTTCTCAAAGGAATGAAAGTGAGGAAGAGTTTTATGAGAACATTCAAAAGGTAATAATTTTGATAAAATGTTTTTATAATTGTAACCATTGTGTCAACAGATTGAGGAAAGTATTGCATTTTTTGAAAATGCCTTTTTTGGGAATCCAAGGGCCAAAACACCTCTTAGTATCGAACAAAGAGTGACTATAATACAGCTTTACTTCACTAATGAAAAGGATGTCAACAAAACTATTACTCTTTGGAAGGAAAGGTTTGGACAACACTTAGATTTGAAGCCAAAAACTGTTGAAAAGTAAGGATTTTTTAGATGCAACTCTTTTTAATTATGATTTTGGATAACATTTAAGGTTTGTTCGATGGTTTGAGACCAACGGATCAGTTCGCGATGAAGACAACACAAAGAGGAAAGGAAGACCTATTTATGGTGGCTATAACTAGCACTCTATTCACTTAATTAATTGTATCTAAATTGGGAACTAATGGTTTTGTTATTTTTGATAATTGAATAAAAAGTGTCTTAAATACTACTTTTGGGAGTTTTTTTGCGTCAATTGTCGGATAAAAAGCTTTTATTGTAATAACTGTGGAAAACGAGTCGACAATTATTTACCGAATTTGGTTCAAATCAACTAAAAGTGACAAAAGTTTATCGCAAATATACTTTGCGTACATCGCAAGGGATATACACAGGAGGGGAACGGATGGAGAGTTGAGTCACAGATGCATACAATGCAATGTTATATGTTTTGTGAATATAGTATTACCACTGTTTTGATGATAACATACGTATTATCGATAGTAACCCTTAGTAGGGGAGAGTGAGAAGACAATACATTTGCAATATGTGCTGTTCTATCAATAGAATAGAGTAGAGTAGGGAAAGGCTCTCCTTTGAATAAATGTCACCTCACTCTGATTCGCACCAGTGATGGCCAGCCTTTGCCAGTCATTTGCAAAATTAAAAAACATGCACTGATGCAGATGTGAGCACAAGTTTTGTGCACAGCATTTGTGCACTGACTAACTGACTAAACCTACTGTGAGATTAGTTATGGGTTCGAGTCTCGCATTAAAGAATTGCCTTTTCGTATAATACCTACAATTGGTATGGATTTCAATATATAAAAAGGAAAAGAGTTTCGCATCCAATCTATTGTTAATCAAAATGTGTTCAACACTAATAAGTATATGCATTACACGATTGACAGATGAGGTACTCCTTGTTATGCATGAGTGCACTCTCGAGCAGACAATTGATTGATTTGATTTACGAGAATATGTTTGGCATTTAAATTAAAATTTTTCACTATTTTTAGGCACTTCTCTAATGAGAATAATCGACAAATAAATAGTGAAATCACAGACTCTTTGAGTCAACCCCTCAATAAAAAAGTGTTGTTTCATAAAAATTTTTAATTAAAATTTTTCAATTAAATACGAATTATATTCGGAAAGCACTCCATGAAAGCCATCGACAGAGTTATGAATTTCCAAATGTTTGGCAAAAAAAAATATTTGAGGAAATGTTTTAATAAATATGAGTCCACTTATGACTCATGTTTTGAGAGTCGACTTTCAAGAGAAAACCTCACAATTAAACACAGAATTGTTTAAAAAGGCCTGACTTTTGAAAAATTGAGTTTTCAGAAGACATGACATTTGTGTTACTATACTTTACTAATGATTGGGTGTCATATTCTAGTGATTCGCACTAATTAAGTGTCGGGTCAGTAATGGGTGCACACATGTTATACATTAGAACTGGTATTAGAACATCCCCTCCCATTCATAAGGCATGTCAGCTGTTTTATAAAAATGATCTAGTCAAACATTTTGATGTATAACAAACAAGTTCTATGTTTCACTAAATAATTAATAACTTACCAGGAATTTCATTAACGACTATTCCATCCTTAGTCTCCCATCTAATGGTTGGCATTGGGTTTCCATTAGCAGAACAGTAGAGAATAGCTCCGGTGCTATAGTGAGCAAAGAGTAAACCATTGCATTAATAGAGAGGACAGAATTATAATCACGATTTATACGACAGTAATGTCTGTTTCTCTAATAAATTAATGTAACTCTAATTCTTTGGTTATATATTTTGCATATAATTAATGGTTAGAAATAGTAATACAGAAAAGGCATGAAATAATGTCTTTTCGTATTCATAGTATTCATAACATTGTGTCTGTCGGCTGAATGTCATACCTGTTTGAGAAATCGATGCTATGCTTTGGCTCACGACTGAAATGAGGTCCTTGTCTTTCGACTTCTGTCACTGAAATTATGAAAAATATGTTTAAATATTTGAAGGAATTATAGTTTTCACTCTATTTTATAGAAGAAGATATTACTAACAATGAATTATCCTAGATCATAGCTCCTAATATTTAGCACATCACAATTCATTCCTCTTTCAAAAACACATATTCTTTTCACTGAATAATAGAATACATTTATTTAAAAAACACTGTTATTTAAGAATGACTTTTCAGTGAATCTCTCAATTAAATGAAAAACATATTATATTGTCTTCTCTTTGTTTGACTCCTTTTTTTTATAGCGAATTAATACTGAGATTAATGTTTCATATATTGTTATACTTAAAAAAGTGGCAAAACATTAATTTATTTGGTATTCCCGCTGTGATTATGGGCTTTTAAGGGTTGACTCAAAACCATAGACATTGGAAAAAGTGAAGACACAGTTACAATGAAAGAGAGATATGAATGAAAGAGGAATAGAAAGGCCAGAGTTTTATAGTCTCTGGTCTGCCATATATTGAAAACAATTTGATCGTCGCTTTTCTCAGTAATGTATTCTTTTTGTTCGGGTAATCATTACTCTCTGCCAACCAATCGATCAAAAGGAATGGGTATAAACAACACTTTCCACTATATTCTCATATATTTAGCCAAACATTTTCTTAACTCAAACTCATTGGCGATTAGTATTAGCTTTGGATATATTTTGACAAAATTTTAGTTAAACATTCGCTCAGAATAAGAGTTGAAAGGTTTGACTTACAGAGTATTGATTAGTGACAACCGAAGAGCTCAGCATTTTTTCATTGTTACCGTTTTATATATTATTTATTATTACATTTTTTTGTTGTGATTTTTCAGCCAAACTTTTATATTATTTATTTAGTTTTTTTGGCACAAATGCCAGACCTATATATGTATTGGTTTGGATCGATAGTGAAAATTAATTTCCTCTCACTTTTGTTGATTGATAAATGTGTTGGCAATTAATATCAATAGGCTTTAAGTATAAGAAATGCGAGAACTTTGAGTTAATTTTGTGCCAAACATTGCCGTTCTCTCAACTCTTGCTCTCTAAGATTTATACCCTTTTCGAGTATCGACTGTTCTCTTATTCTTGACTTCAATTAGTAAATGCAGATAAAACTCATTTGTGGTTCTTATTAGACAATGAGTACATCATTTGTTTTAAGAGAATAAGTAATACTTTAAAAGTAATTTCTTTGAAGATATCGGAAGTAAAATAGTTTTTTGTTTTTTATTACATTTTTTAAATTTTCGTTTCTTTTTATTAACTTTTAATTTCATTAAATTTGAAGTTAATTATTACTTTTATTTGTATTATTGCATGAAATCTAATTTAATGGCTTTAATCACGTAATTCAATGGTGTATTCTATTGCAAAAAAAAGTGTCCTGGGTACACGAAATTAGTATCTGTTTTATGATAAGAATTATAATTAGATTACCAAGAGCATAATGCACAGATAACGATACACAACAGAGTAACGTATTGGCAAACAGACAGTCAAAGATAAAAATGTAACTCAAGTTTGTACTCAACTTTTCATTTCTTTTGTTTAAGAGTCAAAGTGTCTCATCTCTTGTTTATCTACATATGAAGTGTTTGACAGAAGAAGAATAAGTCTTTTTTTGGTTGCAATTCTGTATTTATAGTTTCAGATCAGTATTATATCCAATTCGTAGTCAAAGAAAAGAGACGTTTCAGTAATCAAATTATTTTATGTTTGAGACACTATTTTTTACTCATTTCTCATACATTTTGGATGTATTTAACACTAACTAAATAAATGTATTAATGAAGTTCTCCACTAAATGTTTCAGAATTAAGAGATAGTGTCGAGAGAGAGAGAGAGAGAGAGAGAGAGAGAGAGAGAGAGAGAGAGAGTTACTCTAATAGTTAATAAGAGCTAAAATAAGGGCATTTAATTAAATGAGTGAATCGCACGAGAAAAGCAAAAGTCGATCGAAAAGTTGAGGACAAAAAAACTTATTTGAAATTAAGTACAGAAAAGTAAATATTTGATTTGTAGGTCTCTATCACTGTTATTGAAAAGGCGTTTTCATGGATGCGCTACTGTTTTAATACTGGACTGACATAAAAGGGTCGTTTGACACAACACATGACTATAAAGCCATTCACTTATGGTTTGTTTTTCTCTCTATATATTTAGTAATAATAAACATTATGTGAAACTGAAGAGCAATTTAGTCCTCTTTTTCAGATATAATTTCAAATTCAAAGTTCAAACAATGAACTCTTCGTTAAAATTTAAAAAAATATGTCTCTCATATTACAAATGATGAATTTAGTATTTAGTTTCACCATGCTGACTTTAGACAAAGGGACTAAAATTAAAAAAATTATTCTCGTAATTATATTTTGTTTACATAATAAAAGAATACAATAAAAACAATTGAAAACAAATCTCTTGTGTTGTGCGACGGATGCGAACACATAATGAAAAGGAAAATAATTTATTTGATGAGAAGAGAGAGAAAAAGAGAGAGAGAGAGAGAAAAGGAGAGAGAAAAAGACAAAAGAGTGTCTCAATGTTTACAGCGAGTAATTATCGGCCAAAATGAGATGAACTGAAGAGAAATCATCGAAAAAATATATTAATAGAATAGAGAATAAAATAGAAAATCAATAGAAAAGTATAGTTGACATGAGTTTGCCATTAACTCTAACGCCAACTCCAGCCCAGACTCAAAAGCCTTTTCCTCAATGAAGAGAACTATATTTTTATGATATTTTCTTCGCCAAAAGATATACAACACTATTGAGTGTATAATAAGAGGCGAAGAATACACACAAAACTCTTGTATTAAAGAGATGTTACTTAAAGTATTAGTTTTCAAAAAAAAATTCATAAAAAAGAGTAGAGACTCTTCTCTCTGATGTGCGGTTTTCCAAATTTTGTGTGAATATATTTAAACCGAAAACCGATAAATATTAGTATTGGATTAAAGTCTTTATTATTGATTTTATTTGGCATCAAAAAAGTGTTATTCAACTCAAAAGTTGATGAATAGTAACAACACTATTGAAGAGATCACGCAATCCATTGATGGCTACAAATGGAAGGCATTGTTTGTTTGCAAACATAAAATGCATAACACTTTCAATAATCATATATTTTAGATATATTTGTCGACTCAATTTTGACTATTTTTGAGGAAATTAGAGCTCAACTACTGTTTGCTATTCAATGTATGAATAGGTTTAGAGAATGGACTTCAGGCAAATTGATATCAAAATTTTGTTACTAATTTACATCACAAATGTTTCACTCATTTTATTATAATATTTATTAGTTTTGATATTAGTTTTCTCTCCACTGAAAACGTAGTAATTATAACATCTAATGCCTGTCTCTCAAAATACATATCATTTTTAAAAGCGATATATTTTTGATACGAAAGTGTAGTTCAAAACAAAAGTTTTGGACAAAAATTTTTAACCGAAAGTAATAACTACTGAATACGAGAAACAAAAGTTATGTTTCAAAAATGAAATGTGTTTCCAGTGTTTTCCAGTATTTCCAGTGAAAGGAGTTTTGCATTTCGGTTGAGTGCAGACCAAAATTCATGCATCGCTTCTGTATTTGAGAGAATAGATTCCTAAAAATGTTCTGCGATTTACTGATAGGAATATATATACAGAAATATATATAATATATATAAATGTATTTATGAAAAGAATTTGTGAAAAATGTTTAACAATAGTAACGCCAAAAAGTTATTCTTTTGGAAAAATACTTGAATTAAGTTTCATATCTCATATCGCTTTTGACGACAGACCTAACATAGAGTGAGAGCTGAGGCAATGGCTCTTCGCTCAGCCCTTTTAATAAATCAATATTTCTTTCTCTTTTTTGATTGAACAGTTAAATCATTGGAATTACTCTGGATGAATTTGTGTGCCAACAAAATAGTATTACAGCTCAATATTAAATGAAAAGTGAACTTTGGATGAGTTCTTCTTCAATATAATCCATTAGAGATTGGTTTTTGGTTTAGGCTTTCATTACAGCGAATATTAAACTTCTTTTTGTCGGTCAAACTATTGACTAAAAAGCAATAAAAAATGAAGGCTTTAGTACCAGATTTTTATCTGAAATTATAAACGGAAGATAAAAAAAAGTTATACCAAACAGTTATTACTTTATATTAATTTGAAAATTGAATTCAATGGAGAATTAAATGAATTCGTTTATCTAAAAATGTATTCATTAAATAAATTGTGTGAATGAACTTCTGTTAGGAATAGAATTTAGAATTAATTTAATGGCTTTTTTTAATAATAGTTTTTGTAAATAATTGGAAAATTATAATCTAAATTCATGTTTATATTTATGTCAATTGAGTAGGAGTTGAGTTGAGTTGAAAATATTGTAACAATAAATCGAATATAATATAAAATATTATGATTTTATCGCCAAAAGATAAATAAATTTTTCAGTACTTAAAGTAATGAAATTCAATGTCTGTTTGTTTGATAGCTTTCTTTGAGTATATTTCTATAGAATTCACAACAAAACTGTTTCTTTTAAAAACTAAATCTAATTATTTTAATTACATTAAAAGCATTTTCTCTTCGTTCAAATGTCTCCGATTATTCTTCTTTTGCAGAACGAAATCAATTCACAAACGCTTACGAAGTGCTCAACAATTAAATAATTGATTTTTAAGAAAAAAAAGAGTATTTCCATCGCTTTTGCAACTCTTAATTCAATCTCAATAGAGATTAAAGCGATTAAAATTTGATAAATTGTTTCCGATTTACAACTAAACCAAAATTAAATACAAAATAAACTTTTGTTTTGTTTCTCAAATTGTCATTAAATTAGAGTACAATCTATTTCTCCTGGGATGGGGTGAGAGAGAGAGAGAGAGAGAGAGAGAGAGAGAGAGAGATTAGAAAATTAATCTAAATTTAAACATTTGTATCCTATTTGAGCTAGTTGCTTATTATAGTGTCTGTCTGTGACTGACTTCCTTATTGATAGACAATTGTTTTAATTCTTAGCTCTTCCGGAACCCCTTCAGACTCAATTGGCAAAAAATGTTCAAGATTAATGGCATAAAATGCGGAATCAATCTTAATAAGTTATCAGGATCAAAATAAATGGTTAAAATTCTCATTTAAAACCCACTTTTATTTTTAACTTTTCATTCATTAAATATTTATAAAAAAAATAATATAAATTAAAAGAACATAAATATTCATAAATTCTTTAGAAAAGAGTTTTAAAACAGTTTTTTTTACATTTATTTCGTTTAAAAGCCATAAATCATAGAAAAAACATTTAACGATGAAATAGAGATATGACACTAAAAAACTGTCGACTATTTTATAACAAATCAATTAAATGTCTCCAATTTTTTTGTGATCGACTTTAATGCGAATATTATTCATTGCACAGCAATTATTCATTGATTTTTCAGAGTAATTGCGATTTTATTCAATTTAGTCTTTAAACTGTTCCTTAAATCTGGTCCTCAGCTTCTGAATCGATATCCAGAGTCTGACATACACTTAGAGAGTTATGTTCTCTCTCTCTCTCTCTCTCTCTCTCTCTCTCTCTCTCTCTCTCTCTCTCTCTCTCTCTCTCTCCCCAAAAAGAAGGGCAAGACTTCAATTTTCTATTCATGGATTCCTCTTTCGTTTTATTGAAAAATGAGATCAATTTTGTTAGTTTTGAATTCACATATATTTTCTTCGCTTTTGGTTCCAGTGTTTGATAAAACACAAGACAAAAGTCTTGAGAAATATTTATAAGACTTCAACCGAACGCTTGAATAGACATTTGATTTTACATTTGCTGAAGGCATAGGCCTATTAACGGGTATAACCATGGTAGTCTATTTGTTGATATATTGAGACAGTGTCATTTATCACTGAACATATCAAATTCAAGGTGAGATATTTGTTTGAGCTTGACAAATTCAATTTTAATCTTATTCTTTAAAAGATTTGCGATATGTTTCCGGTTAAATGTGATCTTGCTCATTGCTTTAAAACAAAGAGCATTATTTCTTTTTGAATAATTTAATAATTTTCTAAAATAAAATAAATATGAAATTCATTTTAAAACTAATTTCAGACAATTTTCAAATCGGATTAAATTAAATAATAAAATGAGAGAAAAAGAGATTAAAAATATTTGAGAAATAAATTAATAGTAAAATGATTTAATTCATCGAAGAATTAAATATCAGAAAAAAAATTTATGTATTTATTATAATGACTTTCAAATCAAGTAATCATTTCCTTTGTTTCAGCGCTTTTTCTTATCGCAACCGAAACTTATATTTTATGAATCACTTTAACTGTAAATCTCTTATACATCTCAACTATAAGTATATCTTCCGTTTTCTCGATTTCATATAATAAATATTGAATAATAGTAACGCTTTTTTGGGGCATAAATTGCTTACACTATTCAATATCAATATTAGGATTAGCCATGTATTTTACAAATTGAACATGAACATTTTGTGAGGAAATATAATCTTTCAACTTTAGAATAGATTTGAAGACATGGTTGTTGATATTTCAGGTGTTTTTCCTTGGTAATATTCTTAATTCAAGTTAATTTCAATGGTAAAAGGATGACATAGTCTACTGTCCTGTCTATCCCTTCCTATAAATATGGTATTCACAGTAAATATGTATAATATGTATGAATATCTTTATTTATAATAATCAGTTCATTCTCTCTCTTTTCTATTCCTGAGTGAAAGTCGTAATCATTTATCAAAAGTGAATTTAATTTATATGCCGTCATATTTATGTCCTGTCATTTACTTTTATAACTAATGTATTGAACTTTTTTACTCTCCATATATTGGAAGCAAAAAAATAGTTTTATTATTTGTCGCAAACATAGAATCAATACTTCATTTTTTGGCATAAAATGAGTCCCAAACCATTCGATAGAAATTCGGGAAATTGAATATTAAGACAATTGTTTTTTTTGGTCTCCTCTTCCGAATGACATCAGAATTTTTGTTGATTTCATGATTTCATTAGTGCTCACGAATTAGAGCTTTAGTTTGTATTTGACTAATTCACTGGATTTCCACTGATTTTTACTCTGGAAATATAACCAGTGATTTGTGTGCAGTTTTGTTCTGTTTGTTTGCCAAAGCAATCAAATGGCACAGACATATACACACAAAACATTTGACGAACATTACCTGAATATATTAGTTGTGTTTATAGTAATTGTATTTCATTACGACAGCAAATCATTGATATTCTCTCTCATTCTCTCCCTCTCCTATTGAATGACTCATTTTTATTGACTATTCCTGTGCTCTGAGGCTTTCTCTGGGATTCAATTCTTTATTGAGAATATAATGTGACAAAAAGGCTAATGAATGTAATACATGCGAAGCCCAGGATAAAGAACTGTGCGCTGAACTCAAACCACAACTTTTTTTAGAGTTTTGTTTTTTTCAATACATATCAGAGAAATTAAGTCTCAGTAGAAAACAGTAAAAATAATTTAATCGATTTTTACTCTCACTTTCACTCTCTCTGAGTATTAAAACTGTTATAAAATTATAATCATTTTATGTATGAAATGTTAGGCATCGAAGAAAAAGTTGAAAACTTGTAAAAAGCTAGTCATTAATGATAGGCAGTAGTTTCTAAATTGATTGACGTTTTAGCAAGAATAAACAATTTTATGTATAGTTTGCAAGTTTGTCTCTCAAATTTTGGCCAATTATTGAATAAATATCTATCAAAATATATATCAAAACTATTAGAAAATGCATTTTTTCTTATATTTTTTCGCAAATATTTCAATATTTACAATAAAATGTCATATTTTGCAAAAGTTTGCGAATAAAATATTTAAAGAATAAAAACTTTTTTATATTGAAATTAGAAAAAACACTTATTGGGAGTGAATAGAGTTTAAGAGTCAAAATTTGATGAGAAAACTATAGTTTTCTGTTGTTTACCATTTGTTCAAAGTTTGAAATTATTTTTACAAAAAAAAAGTTTTGACTATAATTTGAAATTTAATATCTTTGTTATGCATTTAAAATGATCCGAACACTGGTTTTGATTGATTTTTAGTGTAAATTTGAGTTCAGTGTCCGGACACACATATTATCATTTGAGAGCTTCAAATTGATCTTTAAATTGAATTCAATGCCATAATAACAGTGAGCATAATATTCTCGGAATCAAATTAGTTTTATAATAAGTTTTGAGAAAATCATTTTCCTCTTTATATAAGTTTAGCGGAAAAATATTTTGAATAAATTATTCGCTCTTTTTATGTGTAATAATGAATAAAATATGAATAAATATGAGTGAAAATAGTGTTTAAAAAGGCTTTTATTTTAAGGAATGACACCCTTTTTATAGCTTAGAAATAACTGATTACTGACTCCAACGCATACTTAAAACTGTCGGTGCTTTTAGTGGCCACTCATTCAATGGTTTGAGGGCTGTGTCCGACGTTTTACAATAGAAGTTAAAACAGTAAACAGGAATAGTTAAAGACATGTAAAGACCCAAACATTTTGACTACGATTTTATCGATTGAAGGATTGGACGCAAAGTATAGGAAAAACATCACAATTAAGAACAGATGTGACGACAAATTAGAGATGAAATGCAAATAAATCATTGGTTTTTGAAAATATTTTCTTTATTTAAAAACAACACCTCATTTGGGGAATGGGATGAGTGAGAACAACCTGATTGTATGCTGTGCTCCAGTTCTCAATAAAAGTTAATTAAAAACAGATAACACTTTGCTCTCAATTGGCCTTAAAATGAGTGAGAATTGCAGACGAATTGTCTGCAGATCTGAAGATATATAACAAATATATCCTATTTATGGAAACATCATTTTTCACCGAAAACGAGATATCTTTCGCTCCGAATAATGTTCTGAACAGAAATTTATTGATTGCGGAGAAAAAACTGTGAATTTTAGGACGTCTTAAGAGAAAAAACTTTATTCACTTTATGACTGACTAAAAAAGTGATGAAGAATTGATTCCTCGTTTTAAGGCATGAATTTTAGTTTCAAAAGTGTGTAAATGTTTTGTCAAAAGAAAAATAAAAAACTTTTTTATATTCTAAACCTTAAACAAGAAATAATGTTTTTTATCACATTTTTTCGTTCACTTCTTGTGGGTATTGAATAGCGATAAGATGTGTGGCTCTACCGATGAGTGAAATGCCTGTGCGTTGACAACACGCTTAAGAACAAAGCGGTGATAATAAGCCGAGATTAGCGCAGACTTCAATAGTTTTGAGTCGAGGAAAAAAGGCTCAACTTTTTTGCTGAACTGAATAATTACAGACATAAGTTTCAATAAATGCCTTAAATGTCATGAATATCATTAGTTTAATAGTTTTTCTCAAATGTTTTATATCTTTATAGCATTTGTCTTACATTTTCACTATAATCTAAAGGACATACGTAGGGAAAGGGAGGCCTAAAAAATTAGATAAAAGTCTATATTTATTTATTTTGATCTCCTATTTTGGTAAAAGAAATTCTTGAATATAAGGAATGACTGTTCGTATTGTTTTTATCAATAGATCAGTACAATTGTAAACAATGCCATGAATTCAGCCTTAAATTGATTCTAAAGTATTATATAAGTATTATATATATATTCTATATATTCGTTGTTTGAATATAAATTGTATTTTGAAAATTGAAAACAAAATATCTATCGTTTAGTTTTATTGTAAGAAAATTATAGAAAAATATTGAAAATTGAAGACAAAAATTACATTTTTCTGAATCCAAAAAATAAAATTTATGAAAATCGATGGCAAACGAAGGAATAAAAGCAAACAAATTGCTATTAAAGAGAAAATTGGATAACAAAGTGTAGCGAAAATTTTCAATTTTCTCGTAAAAACTACTATTTATTAGTTTTATTATTGTTATTATCATTTGTAGTGATGTTTCAATTATCAAAAGACTTGTAATTAGCCATTAAATGAAATACTGAACAATAGTTATGTTTTCACATAAAACCCGGACTCAATGGAGTGGTTGTGAACTCAAAGGACAGCACTATTGTGTTAAGCAAAGGATAGACTACTCTCTATGAGGAACTACAAAATAAAATTTGAGCCAACCCTCACGTTAAGTATAATTATAATTCGTTCTCAATTGTAAAGTGCTTTTGAATATAATATTTATTGAAAGGCATTATTCATATATTATATCAGTTGTGTGCCATAAGTTTTGCTCCTCAATTGTGATGGGTATTACTCACAAAATAAATATGGAAGAGAAAAATCAGAATTGAATAGATTTATATGAAAAGGTCGGAATCGTTCAGAAATGAGAAAAACCTGAAGAAAATCAATGTTTACTCTCAGAACAATGTAATTGAAATAAGTTTTTCGTATTTTGTGGGTTCACTATATTTTTTACTTAAACATCAACTGAAATGTTCGCCCAATTTCTTTATTGAGAGCCTTCAACCAGTCCTGCCCTGTCTTATATCAAGTTTGAGAAATAAATTATATTCAATGTCTCGTTAGATATCGTGTGCGATGTCAGACAACATCAAACTAAAAATCAGACCTTTTTTACTCTCAAATAATTTCCTGTATTTTTTTGGTCTAATATTCACTCATATTATAAGATAAGAGAAGAATTTGAACTCAAAATACATTGACTTAAATCTGAGTTAAATATCTCTCCCTTTTTAGTATAAATAAAGTCTTCTCTGTTTTTCAGTTTTTAGGGAACAGTTTTTAGAATATTTTAATACAAATATTTATTTGATTTTATTTATGGCCCGTAAAACGACTTTTGATTGAAATTTTTTGTTTCACATATTCTGTCCGAGTATTGAGTTTTAATATTTAGTGTAAATTATAAATGAAAGCCGATATCAAAAAGCGATTCAATATTTTTGTTGTTTTTTCTGATGGCAAATGTTTCTCACGAGAGGCTGAGCTCTCAGTTCTCATATCAATGGCTTTTTAGGACTCGATATCGATATAAATAAAACTCGAATTAAATTCAATTTCTTGGAAATCGTTTTTCAACATTTTATACGAAAAAAAAGTGAAAACTCTGGTCGAGTGTTAAAGTTTTGAATATTTCCTTCGACTGTGAAACACGTTTTTCTCATACATACAAACAAAACAAAAAAGTAAAGTAAACTCACCAACGAATTGGGCATAAAATAATAAATACAATCCATAGTAATATAACAGTAAATAATAGTTTTTTGAAGCACTACTTCTCGACGAATAATTCGTGAGATGTTTGCTATAAATGCACTTCATTTCAGTGGCTTTTTTCACAAATCCATTATTCAGATAAAGTTTTTTTAGACAAAAGTCAATAGTTTAGTCATTTAGACTCCAATTATATTTAGTTTTTGATATTTGGTTCACAAGGATTTCACTCAGTATTAAAACTTTTTAGTCTCTCCTTTTCTTTATTTGTGTCCCAATATTTTTATGTGAAATAGTATTCAGTTCACAGTTTTGCACAAATGATTGCCATCCGAACGGCACAGAGTTTAGAGTATTGTATTATTCGGGAGCTCTCTCTTTGTCTGGACTAACCATTCAGATTACATCTGCGTTTGTGCCCTAACTTTCCTCTCTGGTGTTGTTCACCAAAAAGTCTGATCCGAAACACAAGTTTGTTAGGAGTTGTCATGCGCTCCAAATGCTGGAGTGGAGTGGAGTCACTCTAAACTAGAACTCTACTATTCTTTCATTGCAAATAGTTATTGAATGTACTAGCTCAACTTTCTATTCACTTGTTCTTTTTTCATGTTAAGCTTCGGCTAAAACTTAAGTTAAAAGCACTTTTTGGGGACAGAGTCTGTACAGACATACACTTCAAACTTATAGACTGGACTTTCGGTTTGTTTCTCAAGAAATATGTATTAATAGGAAATGACAGTAGAGTTCTTCACACACTTTATGGTGACGTCTGGATATCATATGTCTTTGGCGTCACTAATGACGAGTCGGTCAATGGCTTCAACTGTTTTACTATAAAAATGGATTTATTGAAGAAAAAACGTTGAAATCCAATATGAAAACAATGGAAAGACAGAGGAAATCTTCCGGTGATCTTCACTTAGAACAGGACCTTTTTCTTAGGGATAGGTTTGGCTCAGTTGCCAACTGTTTGTATAAAAACTTATTTAAGAGTTTAGTATTGAATAAAATAACTCTTTCGCTAAAGAGATTTCTCGTGTAATTGTATTTACTATTGACTCAAATGGAAAGAAAGAGGAATGAAATGTAAAAAACCTAACATTAGATATACAGCTCATTACAAGTTGAGTCTTGGAATTGATTATATTCCGAGAGTTATATAATAGAGTGAAAAAGTAAAAGTTTTTCTATTAGTCAGTCCTTTCCATTCAATGGCTATTATGGCGATGAAAACCGTATTTACAGTATTAACGGTATATTTCTGTTGGCTTTTTATAGTTTATATCTTATCTTAAATACACTTAACATTCAGTTAAACCATTCGTTAAATAAAATAGTGTCTCATATATCGTATATAATAAACAAGAATTGAGTGAAGGACTGTTTCCAAAGCTCTTAAGATATGAATTCATATCTGTTGTCAGTTGTTTCGACATAATTAATAAGTTTATAACAGACCTAAACAGACCTCTCTTTCATCTCTTTTATTAGTTTTAACACATATTTTTAGATTCATTTCAATGATATTTGTTTATCGAAACGTCAATCCATGGAAAATAGTTAAGTCTTATATGGCTGGTGCTCTAGATCTCAAGATGATCTAGTTAATATCATGATGCAGTTGACAAGAATCTAATTTGATATTTCCTCGAAAATAAAAATTTTAATACCATTTTATAGACTTATTAATGTAAATATGATATGAAGTGTACCTAAAACTCATATAATGGCCTTAAATTACATTAAGAAAATAAATATTCATTTAATGCTAAGAGCATTTATGTTTATTAAGATTTGTTGCATTCAATAAATAGTTGTGCGCAGAGCACAGCATACAATCATCCCATATATTAATGCAAATGAATTAAGAAATGTATTTAAGCGATGCATAAGTTTTTCAAGAGATATGATTTCATTTCTTTTGCCTCTAATCTAAACTTTAGTCTATGTTTAAGTTATGTTTCGTTAAATAGTTGTGGAGTGCACTCAACTCATCCATAACCAGAGCTGAAACAACTCTTTAGACAAAATCAAAAACGTTGTGGACTTTATATTCAAGAATTTTATGGACAGAAATATATTATTTTGAAATTAATTCTTATATTAAACCAAAACTAAAATTTAGTGAATGTTTAATGAATTATACATTTTTTTTGATTAAATACTGATTAACAGACAAAACATTTTTCTAACAAAACCAATGAATTAATAGAAATATTTTTAATCAAAAATATTTATTCAGAAAAGGAATAATAAACGGAATATAATTGTAATTAAAGAGAAAGTTATTATTCAGTTATTAGTTGAAAATGAGTGATATTACTCGAGGTCTTCTTAGCACTTAATTAATGTCTAATTATGAAAATTTTAATTAAAAATTGTTGTTTCCTCTAAAAAGAAAATAATCACTCAATTGTTTAGCACTCAATTCATGCGATAAATAAGAAATACTGTATTCACTGTTTTTTTGTCTAAAAATCATTGTATTTGAACCGACATTTTCATTATCGGATCGATTTCTATGTTTTTGTGAGTCATAGGAATTAGTCTTTGGTTTAAACTTGTGTTAAACGGAGGAAACCCTTTGATTAGAGTCAAAGATGGCTTCTGTTGTGTCAGTGATATATACTATCATTGAGTGAAGTGATGCCAACTGTAACACAACAACAACACAGCGATCATCAAATCTAATGCATTTGAAGGAACACAACCTGTAACTCGAGAACAGGCAGAATGAGAGTCCACTCCAAAGATAAGACCTTAACTTTATATGGATAATGGTTTGTGCGATAGCAGTGGCACAGGAAAAAATGACCGGAATCTTTGGCAAACATTGGTATTCAGCCGCAATTATGTGCGAATACGAGTGGCATAACAATCATCGGATCAGTTTTATATATGAATAGATGATACCAAAAGTCGGCCTCTAATGCAATGTAAGTGTTGTTCAGGTCATCCATTCTATTAAAGATATGGATTTCCAAATAAACAGTAAAAGAGTAGAAGAAGAAGAAAAAAGTGATCCAACGGTAGATCATTAGTGAAGAGTTCTGACCCTTAGGACAAACAGTGAATCCTTTGTGCAATATTTGACGGATCGTCAGAAAAAGTTTGCGATTTATTGTATGGACTCAAGTATTGGTCAAAAAAAACTTCTTATCCAACGAATGCTTTTTATTCAATCAAATATAAGGAGAAAAAAAGTTTACTCTCTTTTGAAAAACAAAATTATACCGAAAACCAAATTAACTGAATCTCTAAAAGTAATCCAATAAATAGCGGCAATAAATCCTATCTGAGCTTGGTCATTAAGAGAAATGCTTTAATTTGATAGCATTTCTAAATGAACTCTTTTATTTTACGATTTCTTAATTAACCTAGGTTATCAATAGAATCGAGTCAAATATTAAGTTTTTAATATATGTTTTTCTTTGTTTTAAAAGAAATATTTATTAGAAATTAATTTCAATTTTGATTTAATCATTAAATTTATATTAATTTTTATAAATATTTTATTTTGTATTTAAATTTTATGTAAAATATATTAACTTTTTTCGTATTTCGATAAACAAAATGAAACCGGATCATTTTTATTGCTTATTTTCTAAATTGATTCATTAGGGCTTTCAATTTTAAGATTACCTAGTAATTAATTTATAATACACTTGTTTTTATAGCTATTCTGACCCTCAAATCAAAGGGAATAAGTGATTAGAGCGAAGAGATCACTAAAATTTATTAGATATTAGAGTTAAGGACATTTACTTTAATCAACAGTTTAGAGACACTCTAGTCCATTAGCAAGGTACTCTTTTGCTTAATAGATTTTTAGAAAATATTTATATGAGTAAAGCACTTTATTTAAGCTAAAAATAAGCTAAAGATGCGATATAACTTACCGACGAAAGTGAAATAAAGTAATAAATGCAATCCATAGACGTATTTCAGTAAATAATAGTTTGAAGCGTTTCTCAAAAGATGTTTGTTATGAAAGCACTTCATTTCTGGTGGTTTTTACACCAAAACATAACTCTCTCTTAAAGACAACAAATTTATAAATAATTCCTAAAGTTTTGAATATTTGGCGAAAAAAACTTCACTAAAAAAATAATAAAATATTGAAGTTTTGCTTTTTGTGAGCTTTAAATTTGAATTTTTAAAGAATTCCTACTAAACCTGACGATCAGCTCTGGTTTGTAATCAAGTTTTGGGCTAAATATATGAGTGGTATTCCTCCTGTAGTTTTAAGTAGGCGTCAGTTTTTGTTTAGGGAAAAACTTGAACTTTAATTTTGTTGATTACATGAAATGTTTGGCCAAAATCTTCAACAAATGACTAACAAATAGTTTAATCACTTCTATAATCGTTTGATAATTACAAACACAACTACTTTGTTGTCAGACCGAAGTAAATGTTCCTTATTTACTGCCAACTGTTTGCACGATATGTCAGTGAATTATCAATTTTCAAACTTTTCTTTTATATAGGAATAGCTCTTACTTTTCATTCTCTCTCTCCTCTACTCTCCTATGCTTTTCTCAGTGGAATAAAAATGCAGTCTTTCGTCTCATTTTATAATAAGAAATATACGAAAAAAGTTGAGAAAAATATTAAATTTCTTAAAAGTAAAATTCAATTCCAGTTTTTAATAGAAGAGAAGAAAAATTTGTAATTCGAATGAACTGAAAATTTATGTTTTATATCATGTTTTGCGAACGAAAGTCGAATCAATACTATAAGTCCAGTCGATTGACTTCACTATTTGTCCACACAATCCATGTTTTGAAAACATGTTTATCATCCTTTCGATTATAATATATTTTCAAAGAGAGCTGAGAGAGAGAGAGAGAGAGAGAGAGAGAGAGAGAGAGAGAGAGAGAGAGAGAGAGAGAGAGATGAAAATAGAAATTCAAAGTTGAGTTTTCATTAAAATTTTATGATTTCTAATAAAATATAAAACTATTTTTCCGAATAATATATTTGGAAATATAATTGCCTGGAATATAATCTGATATAATTATGTTTTATTGTAATATTTGATGGTGGTCAATAAAATGTGCATGATTGAACAAGTTTATTGGGTAATGCGATATATAGTTGACTCTTATGGGACTCAATTCAAATAAGTTATGTAAAAATCAATTTTCTAAGGTTAGAGTTCAGACGATTGTTATGACAACAAAATGTCTGATAAATTGAATCAATTTTTTAGAGGAAAGAGTGAAATGTCATACAATAAACAGCGATATATTTATAAGAAGTGAATTGATTTCCAGTACTTTTCGTTTGGCTTTTAATCTCTTCGAAGTTCTTCTAAATTAAATTTTCTTTCTTTGCAACTGATTTTTATTTTGCCTAGTTTAATTTATTTACCAGTAAACTATATAAGTCGTACACTAAGCGAGAGGTCAGGCGCTCACATAAATTCTTCTTCATATCTATGGCAACAATCACTCACTTAACGACATAATTGACAGATAATTTTGATTTAATCTTGATCAGTTTTTAACGAGCAATTATCGAAATTGTAATTAATTTGATTGGTTTGGCTCCTGGTCATGTAGCTACTACCTTGCTCACATGTATTTTTTGTGCAAAGTTTATATTAAGAAGGACTTATCGGTGAATAATAAGAGCTTTTGATTAAATATAAGAAAAAGTTGTCGTCAAAAGTATATCTGAGGCAACATTTGATTGGATATAAACGACTAATAATACAGATATGGAAATGTAATTTCGCTCCACTTCTACGACAACACATAAATCGTAGGCCTGAGTGAAGTGTTGGCCAAATGAAAAAAATCATAGTTTACTCGATTGCCTTTCATTTCTATGAGTTGTGTCCATAATCACAACAGACAAGTGATCAATCATTACGAGCACAAACCAAATCATTTCCGAACAGAACAAGTCATCGTTCGAGTGAGAGGAGGGGAGAGAGAGAGAGAGAGAGAGAGAGAGAGAGAGAGAGAGAGAGAGAGAGAATGGCTTCAAAAATGAGGTCAATCCCAGTGAACAGTCGGCTAATTCTTTTTTATTGAACAACAAATTCTTTGACTCAGAGCCCAAGCGGTGACATATTATCTAAGAATTGGAATCCTTTAATATTAAATTATTGAAGTGTCAAACTATGAAGACCTGTGCAGATGAGTAACAACTCTGAGATGAAAATTGAGAAATTTATTACCAAAAGAAAAAAAAGAGGAATACTTTTTTGTCACAAAAGAAGTGTTAAAATGAAAATATTTTACTTAATTTGATTCCTATTCTTATTCATTGAAAATAGTTTCTCAAATTCAGAGAAAATCTTATTTGCAATTCAATATATTTTGCAAGAATAAAAAAGAACAAGATCTATTTAATCAAATAAGAAAAACGTTTTAATATAAATCAAACGATTTATTACTCATTTGTTGCAAAGATTGCAAATAAAACTCTTATCTCTTAATTTGTTTTTAATTAAATTCTCAAATTAAATGATAGACTTATTCCGGGTTATAAAAAAATGAATCTTGTTCACTTTCATTTAGCTTAAGGCCATTCATATTTATATGGATATGAATAGGAATATAAGTATTTTTAATATTCTTAAAATGGTTTGACAGTAGTGTCGCTCCGATGATAGCCTTTATGGACTGGTTTTGTCACAACTGATGTCAACAACAAAATTTTCAATACATATCTCTTCTCATGTTTTCAATTTGTTTAATGTGTTGAAGAGTCACATATTATGATCGAGTAATGTATCGAACGGATAGCTCTGCACCAGAAGTACTGTTTTTGTTGTGAAGAGGAGATGTCGTCTCTTTTTTTTCCAAAGAGAGTCAAAGGGAGAGACACACAAACTGTAGTGAAACTCATTAAATGTTGAGTCAAATAAAAGCAATATTTCATAATTTGTCGAAAAAGTCGGCAAAAATCCGTAAAACTGTATACGAGTGCAGAAAAAAAAACTGTTATTTGTATCACAAGTCATGCAATGATTAGCTTCTAATCAGTTATATTTTGTCAGTAAATGCGAGAAAACTATTTTTTTTAAAAACAAATTTTACCGGATTATCAACTAATGATTGTGTGCTCTCCTGTTCTTCAAAATGATTGCGTTATTCGATATTTAAGATAATCTTTCGTTCATTAATTGAAATTCAATGCCTTATCAGTTTATTTGTGCAGGTACAATTTCAATGATTACCATGAGTTATTAAAAATGTTCAACATTTTCTCTAGCAAGATCATTTTTATAGTAAATAAAATGTTGAGTTGAAAATTAATTTTCTTAATGACTATTAATTTTGTTTATATTTAAAACTTAACTTGCTCATTAAATACTTTGATATTAATGAGCCGAGTCACTCATGATCCTCTTTAGAACCAGGAAATTAATTATCCTAGCTCTGTTTTAAGAAAATGATTGATTCTGATGCAAATGATTTGTAGTGAAACAAAAATTGATTTATATTTGAATTTACAAAAAGAGTTCTAACCGTTGAGTCAATAAACAACTGCAGGAATAGATTGTCATCGATTAGATTAGGAACCGATAAAAATCTTGAAAATCTTATTTCGAAATATAAATAAATAAAACTATAGTTTATTTTGAATAAAAGGCTTCAAATGTTAGTCAATTGAGTGAACGACAAAATCATTATTAAAGTGAGTAATAATGGCCTCAATTTTGTTATGTATTTCCCAAAAGTTTATTATAATAATTATTTGTGAGTTTTAATGAGAATTATAATGAATTACAAATCCTTTGATACCTTTCTCTTTTGCCTTGTTTAGTATTCTTAAACATTAAAATTAGTGAAAGTCTTGATTGTGTGCACAGATATGGAATGTGCGGCGGATTTGTTTGGACCGACTGTTGTCCGGGAGAAGGCATTTGTAAAATTTATGGCTCGGATTCCGGTTATTGTCTGTGACTACAAACGATTTTCTAATTAAATATTCAATAAGTCTTGAGTTAATCTCTAATTAAAGAGCCTTGTTCGATTTAATAATTATAATTTATGTTTGCTAATTATATGCTAATTAGATTATTATTAATTTAAATAGAATGAGCAATTAACATTTAACTTTTATTAATATAATTAATTTAGATTTTCGAGTAATTATTAAGTGTTTTAAAAAAATTAATAAATTTATTGTCAATAATGTTATGAAAAGCTGTTTTTAGAGGAAACTCTTCTTATTATTAGAGATGTGTCTAACGATTAGAACGAATGAATGAATAATTAAAAAATTAATTGAAAAAAGAAATTTCATCAGAAATTTAATTAAACAGGAATTGAGTGGCAAAGAGTCGGTTAAAGTTCTTTCTTTTTTGATAAGAGATGACTGAATAACTCATACCTCAAACGAAAATTTAATATCGAGTGTTGTTTTGATGGAGAAAAATAATATGAGTATAAAAAATCAAAGTCAATAAAAAAAGGGATGGAGTGATAGGTCTGTGCAGAGTATTCTAAGAATGGCGAACACGTATTGAACAGAACTACAGACTTATTACAAGTGGAAGAAATGAAAAGACTGACGACTGACGCAAAAGAGTTTATAGAAAAAAAGATGGAGAAAATTCTTCTGACTCTTTGACACAAAAACTAAACAAAAATAATACTCTGATGAGAGTGAGGACCGCCATTCCATCAACAAAAAGAAAAGCCAAAACCCAGGGCTCGAGAAAAAAAAATACTATGAGGTTCGGTATATTAGAGGCAATAAATCATTTTCGGTCGTTTGTTTATCTCTAAGCAACACATAAGGAGAGGCCTTCCTCTCAAAACACAACTCTCGTCTCTTTTCTCAGAGTTGGAGCGAAAAAAAAGTTTGTTCTGAAAAATATTGAAGAATAAGATTATTATTATTACAATAAATATAAGTTTTATATACAATATTGCGATACAGTCGGCAAAAAAATTGCACAGAATAATGCGGACAGAATATGATTTTTGCTTCTCTCTCTCCCTCTCTCTTCTCAAGAATCGCTTTTCATTTTAGACATACGCTTCTGAAATGCTAACGAAAAGATTGAGTTTAACAAATGTTGAGATATTTTATTCCTAAGGGTATGTTTAGGCACAGAATATATAGTATTTTCATTCTTTTTTTCTCCTAAATCTTTGATTCAAAGTTCTTAATCGTCAAAAGATATGTATATTTTTTTCGTTTAATATTTTCTATATATTATTATATTTTCTTCTCTTTTTTTCATAAAAAAGAGATAATTTAAAAGCAAAGATTAAACAGAATCTGAATATCTTTAGAAATATGTGTTTTGTTGTCATTTGTATTATTCAAATGAATTTACATTTCGTAAGAGTTATGTTTTGCTTAATTTAGTTAAATAACAATTCCTTTCATATTTGAAATTTAAATGTTTTCATTCAAAATGAAGAAAAATGTATAAAATTTTGTTTATTTGACTCAAATTTGTTGAATCAATTAAACCATTTTTAATATTTTTATTTTATAAATTCCTATTGAATTTAGTTCAGATATCAAGGGATTTATTTTTTTGCTAGCTTAGTTTTTTCCTCATCAAATTTGCATGATAATCATTGTTGATTGATAAATTTAGGTTAACATTTAAATTGTGTCAGAATAAACATAAATTTATTTGAAATATATAATCAGTTAACTATTGGAAGGAGTAAACTGTTCTTATCATTGATTTTCATTGAAATGAAACCCTTATTTGAGATAAAATTCTTTATATTATTGTTTTTTCTCTCTTATAATATACTCTTGTAAAAACAAATCAAAATTGAAATGATCCGGTTCATTTGAGAATTGACATTAAATTTTATGAGTCATATATTTTATTTAAAATAGACGTCAGAGAAAATTATACGAAACGTAAATTTTAAAAAGAACAAGAATCATGTGCTTAATGTTCTTGGTTCTATTCATTTGAAAGGAAGAATTAAATTAGCTTATTTTACTAAATATAATCTTGTAAATTAATCATGTTTGCAAATTTGTATGGAAACCATTTTTAATGGATTCCAAGAATAAATGAATTAAAATAGTTTTCAATAAAAGAATTTTTTGAGTTAAGAGACGGAAAGCCATTACTCGGAGAAAATCAATTTTTATTTCTTTAATAACAACAGAAAAATATGATTTTCAAAATGAAATTCTTTGAGCCGTAAAACTAAATGATAAATAATATGGCCTTAAACGAGTAAGGCCATTTAATAATTGAAAGCACAGCACCATTAGATTAGGTGCCAAAAGTAAAACTACATTATAATAACAATGAGTTAAAAGTAATTTTTTATATTCATTGAAGAGTAGAGCAAAAAATATGATAGTTTACAACAAAAACATATTCTCTCAGTTTTTATCGATATTTAAGAAAAGAGTTTTTCAAAGAATAATAGCCAACAGAACTGGAAGAATGCGATGAAGAATATCTCCGAAAGTCAGCAATAGTTGAGAGGAGAAAAAAATATTATATATTAGAGATAAGAAGGGTTTTGGTTATGAACCGTATAATATGAGAAGCCATTGGTTTTGGGTTATGCAAGTCTTGCATTCTTTTGTGCATCTCATCTGTTTTGCACTCTTCCAAGTGATTCACTTCTTCTAATAAACTGTGGATCAGTTGTTTGGCAGCCGTTTTTCAGTGCGATCTGTTGCCAATTCTCAGATGTACCGGAATATAGTACTGGCATTCAATACAATTGATAAATGTGTTGCCACTCATGTGAGCCACTATTGACAGAGTCAGCAAAAAACTGCTAAAAACAATAATAGAGGAATTGATTGAAGTGACTCTGGACTGGACAGCACTACCAATCATCACTTTGACTGCCGGATATAACCGCCATTCCTTTGAGGCTAAATTCTTGAGGAATGACTTTCTTTTGTTGAATTCAATCGTTTTTATGACACTCTTTGGGTTAAGTCTTAACGGTTAAGACATTCTTTTTTATTCGTTTTTAAATAAATACTAATTAATGGTTTTGATTAGTTCTTTATTGAGGAAAAGAGCTCTTCATTTGTGACATTAATTGAGTCATAGTTAGAGAATGATATAAATGAGTAATGATTTCAAAGAAAAAGAGTAAATCATTTTTGAAGAAAAAAGAAAAAGAAAATGATTTTATATTTTTCTCATTACTTATGAAGCGATGATTAAAATCATTTAAAATAATTGATGGATGAAATAATTTATGAATAAATTCCACCAAAAAAAAGACAAGAATTCCGATCGATTTGAGAGAAAATATTTTTTATTGATTGCAATGAAATAAAATCAGAGATAAAACGAAAAGAAAAAGAATTTTTTAATCAAACGAAACACAACTCAAACAAAAAAGTTTTGGATAACAAAAGGAGTACTGAATAAGTTTTTGTTAGCAAATCCTATCTCTTCTCTATCTGTGATGTGAATGTATTTCATCTGAAATGTCATCAACTCTTGAATGAGAGGTAAAAATAAGAATAAGAAGAGCGAAGACAATGTCTTAATATTGGGAATGCGATCCCATTTGGAAATACATATAAGAGATGGTAAGCCCTAACTTACATGACTAGGATTTGCAACTGAATATCTCTAAAGACAATAGGGATAGGGATAGTTGCACAGCACATAACATATAAATATATATTTGCGACACAAGAATATCGATTTACTAATATTTTTCTCTAACTTTTTATTTGGTCGAAGAGTTGGCAAAAATGAGTCGACAATAATTTATTTGAAACAATTCAGTGAAACATTATTTTATTCATTTCCACTGTTTTTCCGATACTTTGATTTTTTATATGAAGTGTTGAAAATTGTTTACTTGATTATAGTCTTTCAACATTTTATATTTTAGTTCATAAAAAAAGCTTAAACTTATTTTTAATGACTTTTGCGATCAAAGAAATACTATATTTGACTCTTATTTTTTGACTAACATTTCGTATAATTTATTTGATTTCATCAATGATTTATTGGTGTAATAAAGTTGTGTAATGTTAGAAATGCTAAATAAGCATGATCAATTCATGCATTCTTGTACATTTTTAATCAATACTAAAATGTGATTCAATTAATGGAAAATATTTTTATTAAACATTAAATGATTTATTAAAATGATTTTGAATATTAATATGTATTCCTAATCCTTAACTGACCCTAATTATGAGCACTGCCTAAAGGGTAGTGTTCACAGACTTACTTGAAAATCAAGTAATCTATTTGATTTGAGAAAACTCTACTTGCTAAATTTGATCATTTTCAATATAAATACTTCTAATTTTGTTTAACAAACAATACCTAAAGTTTTAATTATTTGAATCAAAACTTGTATTTATCGCTCAGTTTTTAGAATTTATCATTTTATGACTAATAATGTGAGCCATAAGTGAAAAGTTTTATATAAAATGTAATAGAATTTCAATTCATTAGTAATTAATAAATATATCCATTAAAGTTCATCCGATTATCATTTGTATAGACATTGTTGAGGAGATTTTCAAAATGGTATTGGTGATACAGTTTATTTTTGGCACCACTTATTGATATTGAAAGATGACACCTGACTGACTCATTTTCATAGTCGAGTCATTTGTTTAACAAATCAGTTACTAATAGTAATAATCAAATGAGTATTTTAATGTATTTAATGTTTTTAAATATATTTTATATTCAGGTTTGAAAGCATTGGAAAAAAAATTGTTTAGAACAGAGCGACAATCATACGGTAATGTTTGTATGGTATGATTCAATGTTTGTATGGTATCTTGGTTATTAACTGATTCATACCATACAAACATTACTCAATTGTTTTAAAGATATTACAGTGGATGATCGATCTAATTAACTAATCGCGTAAACAAAAATATTTAATAACATGGGTCAGTTAATAAGATAGGTCATTTTGTTTTTATAATCAAAAAATTGCATAAAATGACAAACAATTAAAATTTAAGCTAATAATCAGTTATCTTCTCTTGTGTTAAAAATTTCAATTAATTATTCGTGATTTTAATTTGAATTAAGTTTTCATATAATAAATTTCATTATATATTTTGTTTGAAATCATTAGTAAATTCTTTAAATATATAAAAATATGGTTTACAGTTAATGTTAATACGATCGGTCATTAAAATGCATTGTTTTCAATAGTTTTGGTTTCAGTTTACAGTAAATAACAAAGGTCAGTTAATAACATCGGTCTTCTTAATATCCGTCTTTATTTAACATTATTTTCTATGGAAATGGCTTTTGGTTTTTAGATTTAGTATATAAGATAGGTCAGTTAATAAGATCGGTACTTAATTAGATCGATCATCCACTGTATTAACAGGGATGGCAAAAGACCGAAGTCCAAGGGGGGTATAAGGGTAGGGTATTTTGGTCAGAGCTAAGGGGGGGGTATAAGGGGGGTATTTTGAAAATGACCCAAAATTTCTTAAAAACACATAAAACATCAATTTTAAGGCTTTTTCTGACTTACATGACTTTATTTAGTCATAATTTAACGCATT
>JAQFZM010000339.1:0-37277 GCA_034695785.1 Galumna obvia
AAAAACAATTTTTATTTAAAATAATAAACTATATTATGTCTAGAATTAGGGAAAAATGTCAAATTTGAGCTAGCTCATAAATTGAGAAAGTTAAGAGGGGGGTCAGATTTTTATTGCAGTTTTGAACTACAATTTTTTCCTGCCTAGGGGGGTACCCCAATACCCCCCTATACCCCCCCAGATGGCCATCCCTGACACATAAGTTATTTAAAATTTAAGCCTTAAATTCATTATTTATTTATGCATTTAATTTACGCGCTTTTATTATTAATGGTTAGATAAGTGAGAGTGTCTTAAAGTGTATTTAGTCTCAACTGAAAGCGTTTTGTTTTGATTGCATATACAGTGACTGTAAAGCAATGTTTACAAACAAAATCTAAATTGAAATCTAAATTTGTGTTAATTAAAGTAAATTCATTTTATGTCTAAATTCTTAAATATTTGAATCAATACTCTAAAAATGAATGAAAGCAAACAAATAGAAGTGAACTCTTCGTCAATAATTGACTTAAAGGCAGAGTTATATCGAAAACAGGAATCATTTCGACTCAAAAAATTATCTCAAAGTCAACAACAAGTGGTCGAAAACGACACCAATTTATATGATATTAATTGTAATCAAATTAAGTATAAATTAGGGAAAAGAATACGAGAGAAGAGCGACAAAGAAATGGTCGCTAATATTAAACGCAAATATGGTATGAATGCAATTGACATCAAAGAACCAAAACTTAGTGAAGAAGACATCGAAGTAGAGAAAGCACTTCAGAAGTCACGACAAATGCTCCAAAAGAAATCACTATTATATGAAAAGTTGTCTAAAAATCCAAATCTTTTGATTAAAAATGAAGACGACTTCGAAGAAGAAATGGACGACAGAATTCTCGTCGATTTTCATCAAAAGTCTGTTTCCGACCGACTCTCAAGTGTTTCATCAAATAATCTCAAAACACAAGAAAACGATTCATCAAATTTAAAGGTCGACTACAAAGAAGATAATCTCGAAGAAGAAGAAGAAGAAGAAGAAGAATGGACTGAATTCATTGACTCATTGGGAAGAAGTCGTAAATGTCTTAAAAAAGATTTACAGCACTTTATAGACACCGATAGACAGACATTTGGACACAAGAAAATTGAGGAAATGTCAAGAGTTGCCTCAAATCTGTCATCTGTTCCTAATTTGACGAAAAATAATGAACTTTTAAGCGATGATTTGCGTCGAGAATTGGAACGAAGGGATTGGGAGACAAATGCCACAAATGAAGTGATCACTAAAAGACAATCAGAAGAACAGAATACAAATAATCGGAATATTCATTACCAAAATGTTCAGTACAATGAAATCCGAGATCATGGGGTCGCCTATTATTCGTTCGCTGAAGATCAGACCACAAGACAACAACAAATGGACGCTTTGAAGCAATTAAGGGATCAAACGATGCAACGAAAAGAACAAAAACAAAAACTTAAAGAAAAACGCAAACAATTAATGCGCGAAAGACTGGCAAAAGTGGCCCAAAGAAAAGGAATAGCTTTTCAACCAAAAGAGAGTTCGAGTGAATCTGAAGAACTGAGTGATGTCGAGCCTACTCTTCCAGAACCCAAACTTATTCCTAATAGTGTTCGGGAATGGGATGTCGGCAAACCTGAATTACCCGAAGTATTATCCGAACTTAAAAGTAAATCCGTCTACAGTTCTAACAGAAGTTATGTCGAAGAGCGCAGAGATGAGAGAAATCCTGAATTCGCTCCGCCTTCAGCTTATAATCGAAGTCAACCCAAAAACAATTTCAGAAATAAAACAAATAATTTAATATCAGAAAAGTCCAGATTTGGAGAAAACTCAAAGAAAAATACAGACATCGGAAGTGATTTAAATAATATTTATTTGAACTCAAATAAAAATTCTGATAATAATATCGACTCAAATGTGTCCAAACAAGACGTAAATCAAGTGATAAGTAATGCGTTGTTTTATTTTAGAAATAACTTAAAGCAATAAAATAACTGATTTTCCGTTTAAGCGCTCAATTATTTCTAGTTTTATAAAATTTCATAACTTATTTATGTTATAAATATTTATATAAAAAATTGTATCAAAAATAAATTCAAATTAAATTCCCTGAAAGTATTGGTATTATTGCGATATTATTCCAATTAAAACCTTTTAAACTTAAGTTTTGAATTCCTAATGAATGGATTAATAGAAAGAACAGTGACTTCCAATGACTGAATTCCCGGTTATTTGTAATTAAACTGAGAATCAAATGATAATAAATTGAGATAAAAGTCTCAAACAATTATCTGATGGTCTTTTGAGGCAACACTTAATTGTTTGATAATTATATGGAAAAACTGACAAAAAACTAATAATTAATTCTTAAGAATAAATTTCATTCGAAAAATCATTTTTTCTTTAATTGACTCAAAGCTAAAAACTATTTAATGATCTAAAGATTAGGTCTACTCTGGAAACGAGTGATTTGTTTGGCAGTTGTTTTCAATTGAATGCAAGTATTGATAGTTTTTGGGTTTAAAATGTTTGGCATTAGAGCCAACATTAGAGCCAAGATTAGACCCAACACGAAGTCATCAATGATTGGAGTGAAGCAAATACTTGAAAGAGTATTGAGAGCTCTAAAAATGTGAATTTCTCGTTATTGCCATACATTGGCGTACATTATATAAAGTGATTGCGAAGTAATAAAGAAAATCCTTGAAAAAGTTGTTTCGTTAGCGCTAACACTCAGACCTATCGGTGCTGTTTAGCCGGTGTTAGGTATAAGTAAGTAATGCAAGTCTTATAGTCTAATACATTTCCTCATTGCCTAAAGCATTAAAGGGCACAAAACGGGGAAAACACACTGTTCTGCAACAGTTCTGACAGTGAATGCGGTGCTGGTGTTCAACAACGACTGCCACAGTATCTAAAGGCAACGCATAGGGCCTTCATTTAGTGCACTGACCCAATCGCAGAGACTCTATTCGTCGGCATTTAGTAGTGAAGCACAACTGCGAGAGAGAGAGAGAGAGAGAGAGAGAGAGAGAGAGAGAGAGAGAGAACTCATACAAACTCAGGCATAGGAGTAGTCGAAGTTCTTCAGTTACGGGACATTCAGTTTGGACTCAGAGATTGGCAGAGAAAGAGAGAGCCAGTCGTGAGTGTAAGAGTCTGAGAGGCTCTGCTCTGAAACTTCAATATCTGTTGTGTTTGTTATGTGAGGTCTGATAAAAGAAGAGACAACACAACAGACAATCTATTGAACAATATTTCAATATTTCAGTGCTTTTATTGAGTTTTTATATTGAGTTATCACTTGTTGTTCGCAACCAATTTTGAAACTCATTTTCTTATGAGGATATGATTAGTTTAATCTTATTTGTTAACTACAAAAGTGTAGACAAAAAGTTTGCTGGTTGTTATGTTTTCATTATATTTGTTATTCTGTTCTGCACTACAACTGACTACAACTCCCATCAATATATTCAAATGTAATCCAAACTACAACTGATAATAATTCACTCTTTGTTTGCTCTTAAAGTTTGTGTTTTAAAAGTCTGTGATTAAAAACTATGGACTCAAATATGAGATAATATTTGACTAAAACTCAATAAAATACAAACAAATCTAATTTGTTTTGTGGATTAACTGTTAATTTCACTGTAAGTCAAACTATATTTATGAAAATCTTATGCTATAATAGTTGTCATTCTATTGAAATATACGACCAGTTTTTGTTGTAAACGCCTTTTGTTTTTAATCATTTGTCAAATCAGACAAAACTCAATTGACTCGACTATTAGTCTAAGAAAATGTCAGAAACCGTATGTTTTGTGTAGTCTTTGCTTTTTCATCAAATCTGTTGATTCCTTTATGACATTTAATACTCGTATTTCAAACTCTCATTTCAAACAACTAAAGCATTAAAAATAGTTTTTTATTTCTTCAAAAATAGTTTAAAAAGTTATTAAAAAAACAGACAAAATAGTTATTCTTTTAAAAAATAATGCCTTAATACTATTTCTGATAAGAAATGATAATTTGTTAGAAAATTTTGTATTTTCTCACATTTATTTGACGTTTTTACAACTTTTACACATTTAAAAAACCATTTTTTAAAATTAAATATTTAAGTAAACATTAATTGACATTAAATTTAAATTAAAGGTTAACATCACTTTTATAATTATAAATTAAGATAATAAAAGACTACGAAAATAGACTAAATTTTTTAGGCAAAATTCACTTAACCTAAGAAAGTAAAAAAAAAACATTTATATAAAATGGCCTTAAAATGATTGAAAAAAATATTGTAAAAGAGGTTAAAAGTTAATGAATAGTTAATAAACTAAAATAATTATAAAATCCTAAAATAGTTGAAAATAGTTTTTTAAATTTAGTGAAAATGAGTAATCAATAAATCAATAAATGATTGATTCATGTGATGAGTCTAATAGACATTGAATCACGAAAATAGTTGGAGTCAATGCTTTACTAATAATTTTTTCATTACTTCCAGATATTAGTTATCATTTGTCTTCCGTTTGCTCTTCAATTGCATATCAATTGATTTATTCCTAACAAAAGATAATATTTCCTTTAAATTGTGATTAGTATTACATTTTTATTATAGTTTTTATTGAATAATCCTTAATTTGAATTCATATCAGATTTAATTGAAATTATGGAAACAAATATAACTGAAATTAATGTTAAAAAAAGAATATAATATTCGTGAGATGTTTCGCATTATTCGCATTATATCACAAATTATATCACAAATTATATCACAAATTATATCACAAATGACTCCTTTATATTTCAGTTCACATTTCTCTTGAATACCATTTGTTAGTACAAAATAATACAATCATTTGGAATATCACTAAACTATTTGACTCATTCCCTCTTATTTTTCCTGAAATATCTCTCTGATAGACTCCCAAAATTCATTCTGTGCTCGAAATGGATTTTCTCATTTCAGATTCAAGTTTTAGATCTAAAAGAGAGTATTAGTCGGAGTAAAGGGTAGTATAAATGATGTGGAGTTTGACTGAGAGTGACTATTGAGAGATCAATTGAAAGGATGAGAGAGAATTGTTTGGAGACATATAAATAGGAAGAGAGAGTCACTCATAAATAGAGTCTAAGAAATCAATATTTTGGGTGCAGAGCATGAGCTGTGAATTAGATGAGTCCTCAGATTCTGGTCCACAGATATAATAGAATAAACAGAATTAGTTGACATTTAGGCCTCAATCAGAATATGTGTGCATTGAATGCAGACAAATGTGATTCCAATGAATCCATATTTAATACTATCTGTGAATTAGTGACTCAATTAATGCGATTAAAGTCTTTCGATGTAATATAAAATAAGACTAATCTGAGTAATGGAACACTGGGGTATTTGGGACTGGACTAAATTTATTTGTTGTAATCACAGGTATTACATAACCAATACTTACTTATCGTTAGATATCATTTCAAAATCTGATTCCTAATTATTCCGTTTAAATGATGGTATCTTTACTTATAATCGTTGATATTTTTAGGCCATTGGAATCGGGGGACCATTTATTAGGTTATCCGCACCCGAAGAATGGTGTGAGTGGTCACGAAATTCAAGATCTGGTGGCCAATACTCCGGCGGCTGCGGCCCTCTATCGCTCGGACAACAACTATTCCTACTATTATGCAGACAACCCGACCCGTTATCTACCGGTCAGTGTAGCCAACGATAACCAGACAATAATGGATGGACTGCGGCTTCAATTGACAAAACGTAAAGGGGTTTCATTACGTTCTCCTCCTGTCAGACGATCGACGGAATCTCAGGTCACACTTCGTGGTTGGCTCTACCGATTAGAAGGGGCTGCTCTCAAGCAATGGAAGAGGAGATGGTGTGTTCTCGCCGACTACTGCCTCTTCTATTATAAAGGTATTGCTTATCGGATATGCTCTCAATTGAGTCGATTTCACGCAAACGTTTCAAAACATAAATTTGTATAAAAACAAGAGTTAACTGGAATTCTTGTTTTAGTTATAATTTATTAGCGGTTCTTTCCTTCACTCAAAGTATATCTCGAGTGGAGAGAAGCCATTGTCTGAGTTTTTCGATAATTAAATTTTATTGTTTGGTTATGAGTTGTGATTATAACCTTTTTTCTCTGATATTAATCCAATTAATTCTCCAAAAGTGAAAATAAATCAAACATTTCATTAGTGTTTTCCAAAAGAGTTGTTTCTTCACTCATCGTTCGAAACGATTTTTATTGTAATTAATTTTAGTTTCGATTTTTTATTATCATTTCTCCGGAGATTTTTGGATAAATCCTATACTATTTTTGGAGGTTCTGGTTATCTCTTGACTTAGACTACTATTTATTTGTAATATTGTTTTGTTATCACAAAATTGTTTTGACATAATATTAGAGTCGATGACAAAGTACTCATTCGTTCGGATCATTACTCACAACAGAATTTATTTTCTCTTATTTTTGGTTTAGATATGGAGGAGGAAAAGTTGTTGGGTTCACTACTTTTGCCCAGTTATAAGATCACTCCCTGTCTCAGTGATGACGGAATCGCCCGAAAGTTTGCTTTCAAAGCAGAGCACAATAATATGAAAACCTATTATTTCGCCGCCGATTCTAAAGAAAGTCAGACCCAATGGATGAACTCTTTATCGTTGGCCTCAATAATGCAATTCCCGAACGCATTCTCAACGGTTCGCAATCAGGGGGACGGACAGGAAGTGGTCGCCAGCAATGATGACGAAGAGTCGGGCTTTGCTTCCTATCAGTCCCGCCGATCCATTTCCGGTGCAATCAATAATAATCAACAGTTCGATGACAATATTGGTTCGGGTGATAAATATCCCGGTTCTTACAATTCAGTCGGTCTTCCATTGGTTTATCAACAAAACCATTCCCGACAACACATACAAAGGTCTCATTATGTGAACGCACCCCCAAAACCAAAGCGCCAGTACTACGACAACTCAGATCTTTATGTGATCCCACCGTCAGCGCAATACCACAATCATCAGACACCAGATCTGATCGCACACGACTCATATAACAGTAATTTTCTGCCAAATAATTACTTCACACAATCATATCCACCATATGAACAGACATCACCGCCTTATCCTTTACCACAAGTTAGTCATACGCCCCGGTTTTCAAGACTTCCTCCGCGACCGCATTCCGCAGATTTTCTCGAACGCGATCAGGAAGAAGATGAAGAAGAAGAAGAAGAAGATGAAGAGGGCTCTCATAAAGTCATAAATGGAAGTTCTTATGAGGGGGCGACCAGTGGTAGAACTGATAACTATTTTAATGGTTCGCAACAAACAGAACCGCCAAAAATAATGCCTATTCGACCTAAATCTAGCATGGACAGATATGACCCATACTCTAGATATTATTACGAACAACAACCCAATTATGTAAGTCCTCCGAATTATCCTCAGCTGCCAAACAATACCAGTGGAAGTAAAGAGCCCCGTCCCTGGTCTGACTACTTAGTGGGCGCCCAAAATAGTTTAACGTCACCGCAAAATGAGAATCAAATGCTTAATCAGAAGTTCTCTCAGTCGTCGACATCCCATTTACCTCATTATCATTCATCGAATGCCAACTCTTATGGATTAGAGTCAGAAACTCCGCGAAACTATCAAAGAGAAGAAAGTCTTCAGCGTTTAGTTCAATGGAAGCAACGGATGCTTCAGTCGCCGCTCAATAAAAGGAATTGGTCTCAACAACAAGCGATGCAACAACAAAGTACAAAACCTTTGGAACTACCCTCCAGACCACCGCTTCCAGAAGAGTATCGATCAAAGTTTACAATAAAAGATGCACTGAAAGGTCCCCAACAAAGGGATTACAAACAACAACAACAAAGGGAGCGATCAAAGAGTATCGGAGATGGAAGTGATTTCCAAAACCAAAACGACGATGAGTTACAGTCACCACAAAAGAACGCTTCGGTCAACTACTCCTCTGATGACGAAGGTTTGTCTCTTATTTGTCTCTTATCTCTCTTTTTATTTCATTCTTTTGCATCAAAACGTGTTTTACGCGAATTACTAACAAAAAAGTTTGCGATTAAATCCTTAACATTCAATCAATTTTTCAATTTTTTTTCTTTTATGTTTTTTCACAAATCATTTGAATGAAACGAAATAATAATTAAATTCAAAAGTTTAGACTTAGTTCGACCTAAACTAATGTCAGCTAATATTTGATTCACACAAATATTTATAACAAAAAGAAAGACTAAGAATATATTTAGTGATAACTTTTTTGTCGTTTCTGTCGGATCACTGAATTGAACTCAATCTGAGCTCAAATAAAATCCCTGAAAATTAAACTAATATAAGGATATATTTAACTCAAAAAAAGCTCTTTTTGTTCTGTTCTTCTGACTAAAACCGGTTTATCATATAATAATCATTTAATGTCTTGAAATCAATTGTGTTGTGAACTAACAACTAATAAAAGCTCATAAACTTCTCGATCTCTTCTCAAAAGACAAATAACAAATCAATTAAAGAAATGAAAAGTAAATTAAAACTTAATATTTGTTTCCAAAACTTAAGCCGAACTTAACCTTCGAATGTCATACAATCAAAGTATTAGTGATTCAATGAAAGGACAGTCAACTCCCGATTATATAAATATTAATAATTTGGTTAAAGACAGAGATCTGGACAGAGAGTCTGATCTCGATATAAGTAAAGAAGATTATTATAAGGCGTCGACAATGTTTTATCAGCGGTCGGGCCGTCAAAGTATTCTCATGAGTCCAATCAGTTTTAATGAGTCGATTAGTAGTAAAAATGAGAGTATTGGACATACATTCAGTAAAGTAGACTGGGAAGACCCCAATGTTGGCCTTCCTTTACCCGATGAAGCATCACTGGCCAGGACTGCGTCCCGAAGAAGTCTTAAAAGAATGAAATCAAGTGATTCTCAGAGCAAAAGTCAAACGGAATTATCAAAACGAGAGTTTAGTTTAGAGAAACGCGAAGACGGGGACGGAGTCGACGAATATTCCGTTAAATGTTTGCTCAAAAAATTTAGTGAATTTGAAAATAAAATTCAAATTAAAGCGAATGAAAAACAAAATGAAATGAAATGCTTTGACGCAGAAATTCAAATAAATTCATTAAATGAAGAAACGATTCCTAAACCAGTAATGAATGGCAATATCTTCACAAAGAGTTATGTCAGTGACAGTGAAATACTTGACAACTCTTCGACGGCCGATGAAGAGAACAACACTTCAAAGTCGGCGCCTTTAATGTTGTCTCCACTGACCCGTGTTTTGGCTGATCTCAGAAAGACTGCTGACGTTCGCAAAGAAAAACATTATTTGTTTTCACGGAATCAGTCGTCTGTGACTAAACCACAACCAAAAGAGAGTGAAATCATTGGAACAAATGGTGCGCTTCAGTTACTCGAAACCAATGATCAGAAGTCAAATTCAGTGGAAGAATGTTCTAACAATGAAACCTCCGATTATCTCAATATGAGTCGATTTTCCAAAGAAGAGGACGAATACGTTGCGATGGATTGTGAGGACAAAGAGAGCGATGCCGGCGATGACGCCGACGATGAGGCGAGTCGTGATTTCGATACTGTCAACTATCAGTCAGATATAATTTCTGATAACGACATCAAACTTAAGGCCGGCTGTAAAGTTAGAACATATAAGAAGCCACGACCAGAACCGGTGCCAAATTTAGCAAATAATTCTCGTCTTTCATTAAACCCGAACCCCGCCTATGAAACTTTGGGTGACGTCCGGCCCTCCAAAGACAAATCAGTTACTTCTAGTGCTGAGAACACAACTAATAATTCCTCAGATAAACAAAGATCTCCGAACGCACCCTATTATATGTCTGATCTAATGTCTGAAGAACAGCAAATAGCACTCCAAAAAAAGTTGGCCTCCCGTCAAACGGGTTCTCCGCCTCCTTTGCTGTCGCGTTGCAATGCTCTCAATAATACCAGATATTTGGGAACCACTTCTTTACAAAAATGTGATGTCGGGAAACGTGTCAATAATATTAATAATAAAAATGATTCTTCGGTTTCATTGAATAATTGCATAACAAATAACATGAATAACGCCATTCAGTTGTCGACAGATACCACTCAAATAGAGAATTCTCTTAAATCCCTTCTTTTGCCAAATGTTTCAAAATTTCTGGACTCAGAACGCAATAAATACGAAGCGGGACATACACTCGAGAAAGTGCCTCAAACCGATAAACCATTTGTTCCCTATTCTACTACTAAGAGGTGTATAACCCCTGATTTCAACTATAAAACAGATCTCGATATTGAATCACAAAATTATGTGTCAGAAAATTCAATAGCTTTGAAAAGACGGTCCAAATCTTTTGAAGGTTTGGTTGAACTTCAAAACAGTAAACATATCTATGAAAACCTTAACCAACAGTTATCCGACTCTTTATTGCAAACAAATGATTGTGTTTTCAATGGAAGTGACGATACTTTTTCTGACGACGACTTTATGGGAACAGAAGTTCTGCGAAGAGTAAGTAAAAGACATTTCGCTGAGAACTTCAGCACAAAGTTATCGCCACTCAGCCAACAAACTGTGCCATTAGTTGAAAGACTGGAAAAGAGCTTCGATGACTCAGACACTGATTCTGATTTAAGTTCAATGATTGAGTTGTCTATAGGTGAGAGTCAATCGAAATCATCAGATCTGAAAGTGGTCTCAATTATGACCTCTTCTTTACTTCCTTTGCTTTAAACAAATTGACTAAAATTCACTAAATTTTAATTAAGACTCAAAACTAAATCAAATATTAATTCAAATTAATTAAAATGATTTGAATTTATTGTAGATTCAGTTTCGGGTCCAATAATGGCTGAGAAGGTTCGCAAACGCCGTTCATCTCACAAACGTCGCTCAAGAGATGATCTGAACGCTTCCGACTCAGAAGTGCAGAAACCAAATTCGATGACTACCAAAGCTATGCACATCAAGCCTAAGTCATTGAAAGAGCACAAGACTTCCAGACTATGTGTCTCTACGGGTGATCTTTTGGGCAAATCTCACGAAGAATTAGTCCTTTTGCTAATTCAGTTGAGAAGAACTCAGTCACAAATCGCCAAAAATTGTGATCAATTGAGGCTTCAAATGGAAAGTGAAGAGAAAATGATTGAAATCGAACCCCACAAAAGGGATGAACACAAACTTAAATTTAGAGAATTGAGGGAAAGATTAGCTGAATATGAGAAACAATACGAAATGCAATTCCCTCTAATCAATACCGTCGATAATATGGTTAAAACCAATAATCCTAACAATAACGAGGATTTCAGTGATAATCGTGCGAAGGCAGCCTCCACTTCTTTTTTAGATCAGGTCTCTTTCGAAGAGGAAACCACTAATTTATCTGCTTTACAACAGGACAGAGAAATACTGGAACGCACTCTCGAAGGAGTTAAGAGTAAAGTCGCCAAAATCGGTAACGAATCGGGTCCTGTCATTAATTTGGAGAAACTTAAAAGACAGCAGAGAATGATTGAGGGAGAGCTGAGTCGTGTGAGGGGTCTTCTCACTCATTCAGCCAAAAGACTTGAAGAAAAAGCCGCTGAAAACGCTCAGATCGAACAGGACGTCATGATTGCCAAGAATAAACTGAAACATATATTAGCTAATGAAGAGGCCCTCGAATCGAATAAGACGTGTACTTTAGAGGCAGAATTGGCTCATATTAATCAAGTTATCGATGATCTCCACAATAGACGCGTTGAACTGAACGCCGCCATCGAAAGTATTAAAACTTCTGAGAAAAAGAAAGAAATAGTGAGGGCCAGTCCTACAGGTCTGGCCGGTTCTGTGCCACTTCCCGGCAAAAAGAAAATCTCTTCTACTTATATGGAAACAGATCTGGACTCAATGGACACAAGAGATTTGGCGCACTGTCCTCGAAACTCAGGATCTGAAGGAGAGGACACTCCTCTCTATGAAAATCTGGAAAACAATAATTTGCCGAATCTTAACAACGATTTGTTTTCCACAACTTTTCAACCGACAGAAGATTTTCTCTCTTCTAATGCCGAAGACATAATCGATGAACAGATGAGACAATTCTATGGAATAATTCCACAAAAAGCGAATGAAATAAAAACCGTAAGAATTGTCAAAAGAGAAGCCGAACGACGAAGAATTCATTTTTCTAACGGATCCTCAAAGAGTGTCGACTCTTTTTGGATGAACAGTCAGTTCGAGAGTGAGCTAACCGGTGGTGCAGTCGGGGGTATCGGTTCGATTCCACCGCCTTATTATTATGAAGACAGGGATGAAGATATCGATGAAACGATTGGCAATAGTTTTAGTCAATTGAATGCAATGTCAGATGAATGCAATGACGGCAAACATTGTATGATTGATAGTCTGAACGCTGAGTTCAGAAATACTAATCTCTTCCAAAAAAACAATTTTTTAAATGAGAAACAGTTATCACAACCACAACAAGAGGTGAACAATACTTTTCATATAAATCGAAACTTTGAATGCATTGAAAGCATGACTTGTAATGTATTGAAACATATTTTTGTTTAATTATTAATTAATTAATTAATTTAAATGAATGCGTGTATTGAATGCATGTTAACTTTGTATAAATTTATTTGACAGCTCTTCTCTAGGCCTGAGCGCACTCGAAGCGCCTCACTATCACTTCCTTCTACTTACAACTCTTCTGCTCTGTCTTCTACTCCTTTTTCATTTCGTTTGACACAACTTCGCCGACTTGAGTCTAAATATGGGCGACTAAGCAGTGGTCGCAGACATCATACCATATCTAGCAGTCAACCACTTCTCCCCCAATTGTCTCAATCAGAAAATGCTAATTCGGTACACATTTTAATGAATGCCGACAAACACTCACTTTTGTTCTCATTTTCTTTATTATTCTCTATATTTCTATTCTTTCATTATTTTAATGTTTTTTGTTTCAACTCATAACCAGATCTCTAAGATATGGCGTTCTAGAGATGACACAGTCGTTGATCTCCGGCACAGAACAGTAAATACTCCCGACATCGTTAAGAGTACTATTAAGAAAAATGAGGACTTCGATGAGAAACTAATTGAGCGCGAAGTATGTCATCAATTATTACTTACATTATATTAATGATAACTAAAACTCATTCATAATTTGTGGAATCAGTTAATGCTTCCAAAAAAGATCGATATTCCCGAAAGATATATACGCGATGACGAACCCGAAGAGATGTCGGCTTCAGAAAAGTTGAAACGAAGTATGAAAGCAGAAATGATTAGACGTCGACTCTCCGAATGCGCCACTTATGAAGATCTCAGAAGAGATACCAGTCAACACCAGATGATGTCCTCCTCCTCTTCCTCTTCTGCAGTTGGATCTGAAGAAAATGGATTGAGTGAAGAAACAAAACTCAGACTCAATGAAGAAAAGAGACGCAGAGCTCAGTTGTTAGCGCTTAACCACGAATTAGCCAAAGAAGTGATGGAAAGAAGTAGGATTGTAGCAGGTACTCTACATTCCAACCATTTCTATATTTCAATATTTTATTGTTTTATATATTTTGCATTTTGTGTCTCATCTTTTCATTTGTTTTTACAGCCAATAATGAGAGCACCAGTTCTTAACAAATAATGCTTTTGGTTTTGTTTTATTTGTTTTAATTTATATTTCATTCAGAGGTTTGTTTTGTTTTATTTTATTTTCTTTTGCTTTGAATGTCTTTCCCTTTTTATAACTGATTTTTCTTTGAGAAAACTTTTGAGAGCAAATCAAAAGTTCAATGAATTGAAGTATAAATTATTTGGAACTTTTGATGAGATTATTGTTTTAATCTGGAATTTATTCAATTTATTTCAATCCATTCAGAACTGGAAAATTATTTAAGACTTTCAAAAGTTTTGTCCGCAAAACGGAATTCGCTTTAAATCTCTAACAATTGATTGGAATATTCAATGACTGAACTGATTGTCAACTTTTAACCACTTCTCTAGAGATTGTCTTAACCCAATTATTTAATTAAATTCATCCCTAGTTTTGGCCACTTTAGCCAAATGTGATGACAACGGATCCAGATTTGAACGAATGAAAAACTTAAGTGAAAAAGACTTAATCGAAATGATCGAAAGGGAATGGCCTCAACACTAATCAACACTTTTAATAAACTTCGGAAAACTGTTTCGTCGAATAATATTTAAATAAATTTATCAAAAAAAAACTAATGAACTCTTCGTTTGTCTCTTCGATTATACACTAAAATTGAATTTTATGCTCAAATTTATTATTAATATTGAATTCTATTGAATAATATTATCGATAGACAAAAGTTTATACAAAAGAATAAATTATATAAATTAGTGACAAATTATTTGCATTTTCTCTAAGAATTGAAGTAAATATCGGTTGCGGTTAATGTAAAGGCTATTAAAGGTCCAAATCATAAATCAATTTTCAAAATCTTATCGATTATTCCATTTATTTCGCAAAAATTGATTTCTTTTTTTTTGATAAAAAGTTTATTTAATTTATTTAAAATATTTTCTGGTTTTTATTATATATCGATATTTATTATACAATTCAGTGATTTTTTTCTAACATTTATTTAAGATTTCATTTTATAATTAGATGTCAACTGATTATAAAAATTAAGACAAATTGTAAAACATTTGTTTTCAGTATTTGAATCACTAATGAGAATAAGCACTTGTATTATACAATTGTATGTAATTTTCTAATCATTTAATTATATTTAATCTGCAATTCATTAAATTTGAATTTTTGAACAAAACTTTTCTTTTAATTCTTATTTCAATTTATTATTATTAATAAGTCTTCAAAAATGCCTAAAATTTAGTTAAATTATTAGATAATAAACACCAGATGTCAATATACTATCAAAACCTGTTTATTATTAAATTATTTAATACAAACTCTTCATTCAATGTTGAGCTCTATTTTATAAAATGAATTCACAAAATTTATTAATTAATTGTAATTAAAATGAAAAATTGTATACAAATAATTATTTATTTTATTATTACTTTATTAATGAAATGAATTATATTAATATTATGTTTAAAAAATGTTGAGAAAAATGTATTGAAATGAGTTGAAAGCTGTAAAGGAATATACATTGATTTGGTTGAGTAGTGTTCCCAAAAGTGTTTAACATTAAGATCATACTTCACAGAATCATTTCTATAGTATGTATCCTCAACTTCATATCGTATATGAAACTCCTACTAAACCACGATGAAGAGTGATGGCACTCCTTTCTGAGCGCGAAGCAGAGCCCGAGACCTCTCTTTGAAGAGGACTCGGGCTCATTGATGAACGTTCCCGAGAACTATATGTTCAAAGGAGGGAAGGAATGCGATCTGAGTGGTTTTTTTTACTAAATCAAAAAATAGAAGCACTTAAACAAACAAAATAATAGTATAAAAACAAATTTATTATTTGATTGATTAAAGCTGTTTATTGAACTAAAGTTCTTCTTTTAAGTCTATTTTTAAATAATAAGAATAAATGTTTAATTCAATTCTTTAAGACTTAAAGTTTAAGTTATGTTTTAAATTATATTCATTTTGTAATTAATAAAAGGTCCCCAAAATGTTTGTTTACGTTTTGTTTTTTAAACTTTAATTAAAAGCCACAAAACGTATTGTTTTTTCTCTATATTGTAATAATCGAATCGACAAATGTTTGTCACAATTATAACGGAATGAACAAAGAGTTGATAGTATTATCGGTGAATAACTATGTCTCAAATAATGGTCTCAAATATGATATCATTTATCCAAAAAAGAAATCAATAAAATTGAATGAAAATGTTTTGTAAATAATTGAATGAATAATTTAATGAATGAAAGTCTAAATGTGTTAACTCTTATTTAGACCTCTTTTGCGTCAATGGGTCGACACTTTGGGCGAAGAATCAGCAAAAGTAATGATCAATAAATTGATTAATAAATGAATGGTTTGTTTGAGTTTAGGCACAATCTTTGAAACAATCGATTACTTCATTCGACAAATTAAATGACGACAAAAACAAAGACACCATTTATTTACTCATCAAATATGACGACAACTTTCCTCAGGAATCGTCTGCCGTTGGATTCGTTCGTTTTGGCACAAGAAATCTGTGGTTCGCAGACAAAGACAACTCTAACTTAAGACAAGTTGTAAACTGTTTTTGTATTTTAGGTATAAATCAGTAATAATTTGATCGGAAAATGAGTTACATTTGTTTGAATAGATTTTTATGTTCGATACCAAAGACGTGGTTTCGGCCACTTTTTGATTGGATCTGTATTTGATTCGATGTCTCAAAACGCCCATCAGTTCGCTTATGACAAACCAACGGAAGCGATGCTCACATTCCTTAACAAACACTTTGGTTTGAGTGAAGCACTTCCACAACACAACCATTTCGTCATTTTTGATAAGTTTTCGTTTGGAAAACAATAATTTAAATCTGATTTTTATTTGATTTCAATTTATCTGAACTTTTGTTTAACACATTTCTTACTTAATTGTGAATTAATTTTCGGTATTTTTAGTCAAAAATTCGATTTAAGGACTGATTTTCGTTAGACTCGAGAAAAGCTGTGATATTATCGATATATTCTTAAAATCCATTGTTTTTATTATATTATTTATTAAAAAAAAATTATGTTTTTCTCCAAAGAATTATTTAACTTAAAAACTAAAGAATACTAACAATAAATTAATTTAATTGAATTATAAGTACTTTACTCCTCATTCTGTGGCGCCATTTCTTCGTTATTCTCTAACTGAAATCCCATGAAATTCATTAACAAATCGTTATTGGCTTCAACCAATTCATGGACTTCAGTCACATCCCTATCCTCCTCCAATTCAATGGCGTTCTCCACATCAATGGTTGCCTCACAAAAAGCGACTTTAATTTCTTGGATCAGATGTCTTGGATTGTTCTGTTCTTTTGCCAATTCTATGATCAAAAGGCACACATTTTTCGTTTGTTCTGTTAATTTATAGGTGACTAAAGTGAGGAAAACCAACTTTTCTGCCACTTCTGTTATTTCTCCGCCTTTTTTACAAACAATTGAAATCAATGTTTAAAATAACTTAAAATTTTATATTATATTTGATATTACGCTCTAATTTTGAGGACAAATATTGAGACGTTATTTGATCGCCACAATAATAGAGAAGAGAAGCAATATTTTCGGGCAACCAATTGGTCGGAGTCTTTATTACTTCCTCTAAAATCGATAAAAATTCTAAATTTAAATAAACTTTTTATTAATTCATTAAAATTATTCTTTGAAAAAGTGTTACCATTTCTGTCACCAGAAATGTAATGAGAGTACAATATTCTGAGAGTTGCGCCCAACTGTACTAAACCGGGATTTTCAATGAGGAACGTATCGGTCAAATCCCAATAAGAGACGTATGGAATACTTGTCGTTTGATTCTCTTTTTGAGTAACAATCGGTCCGAACATTATTAGCAAAAGTCGAGCACTAGTTTTATGCGATCGCTTTCGAAGAATCAAATTCAACAAATAAAGTCTGTCGTCGTCTGTTTCCTTATCTTTACTCGGAAGGGGTCCGTTCGGGTCAATGAATATACATCTATAGAAGCATCGGATGAAATACTCGTATGAATTTCGGGCTCCAATCGGGTATTTCTTCACGATTTCTATATTTTCCTGCATTTTTGTCATCTCTGAGAGGGTTTTGAAGACATATTTGAATTCAGAGTTATCCCAACCGCTGACCAAATGTTTGATGAGTTGTCCGTAACATTCAAATACAAATCTCATGTATAGATTGTCGACCGGATTGGGACAAATGCGAGGAATGGCATCCAATCTATAGATGAGTGAACCCATTATTTGAATTCTTTGATTCGTAGGTAAGAGACAACTGACGCGTTTCAAAACCAGTCCTAAAAACAAGACATCAATTCTTTTGAGAATAAAATTACATAAAATTCAGACCCAATCGATAGAAGAGTTTAGATCTTTGTTTCTGTTGTTCTTCAGTTTCGATGTGTTTTCCATTTAAGGATTGGCCTAAAAGTGATATCAAACCCATCTTTGAGTCAATGAAGTTCTGAAGAATGAAATCTCGAAACCATTTGTTAGTTAAGGAGAGGTTCGACAAATCAATTAAAGAAGTCTTCGTTAGAATCAAAGCAATCATTTCGTTGGGAATCCGACAAAAGTCTCCAATCGTTTCCTTTGAAGGAAGTTCTTCGACGCTCTCAAATGACTCACTTTCGCTGATTGACTCTTGACTTTGAATGCACTCAAGAGTTAGACAAAGACTACAAACTTCTTCACTTCGAGACATCTCTTTTATCTTTTTATTCAAATGTTTAGACATTCCTTTCATTTAGTAATTAATTCTCGAATCACTAATTAATTCGAAAATCGAACCCAAAAGTGACGTCTTTTTCACTAAGTTTTTGATTGGCTCTCACTTTAAATCACTCTTTAGTGTGTCTACACTCAAATCACGTTTTTATTATTAATTTTTATTAGTTATTAATTATGATTTAAATGGAAATTAAAATTATTGTCTTAAATAAATTAATTTAATTCATTTTTTTACTCAATGTTTAAATAAATTTTTTTGTTTATTTTGTGATTTTTTTGTCAAAAGTTATTAAATGTGTTAACAAAATAAGACTTAGACTGTAATCATATGTTTTCATTAAATTCGCAGAAAAACAATAATTAAATTTATTATTGAATAATAGTTAAGAAATCAATAAAAATGTCGATTACTTTTGAACGGAATGTGTGTCCAAACGATTTGATCTTCGGAACCAAAATGTCGGCCAAAGGAATGCAATCAATGACTTCGACGGGTATTCCATCATTTGATCGACTCTTCGGTGGAGGACTTCCTCTAAATTCAATGACTATATTGGGTTTGAATGGAATCACTTTTATATGTTTTTAATTAAATAATTTGTTTGAAACCATTGCAGAAGAAGACACTTACTGTCAGTACTCGTCATTGATATCGAAATGTTTTGTCTCGAATTCAATCGATTGTAATCACAAAACAATTATTTGTTCGCCGAATATATCATCAAAAAAGTCCAGATTTTTAAAAGTAATTTAATTTTAGAGTTATTTTATTAAAACTCATTTCATTGGAAGGAACTGCCCGTTGGGTCCACACAAAAGGTTAAACAAATAGATAACACGTCAGATGAAATGCATATCGCGTGGAGGTATAAATCGCAACCATTAGTGGACACTCTCTCTTCTGAAAGTCACTACGATTTTGGTTCTCATATCACTGAAACAGCTCTTAATTCAGCGGATATTGAGTTCTGTTCTCACGACTCATGTCTTGATTTTATCAGTTCTTTAAAAGAAACTAAAAATGTGGTCAGAATTATAATCGAAGGTTTGGGCTCTCCATTGAGTCCAATACCGATGGAATCGTTACCGAAATTCGTTTATAAATTGAAATGTTTGGTGAGAAAAGTGTCGAATGTTTTGTGTTTAATAACAATGAGTTCCCAATTATTACTTCTTTCAAATTATTCATATGTTAGAAGTCGTGTTCATAACATAGCAGACGGTGTCGTACAACTCATTGCTTTTGATGAGAGGACAGTCACCCCTTACACAGAATACGAGGGACTCTTTCAAGTGATAAAACTTCCGAAACTTAATTTTTTTAATTACTATTCAGTTCCGGAAACTCTTGACTTAGGATTTCAGCTCAAAAACAATTCACGTTTTTTAATTGTTGACAAATTATGTCTTCCTCCAGATCTCAGTGAAAACGTGAGTCGAACCACAGGCTGTGCCACAGGTTGTGTCACCCCTTCTAATCATCAAAAACTTGATTTTTAAGTTATTTTCCATAAATTTGTAGAAATATTGAAATATTGAATGAAAATAAACCAAAATTTGATAAACAATTTAATGATTTTGAAAGTGTGCGCCAAATGTCAGTATATAAGAGATGGCAACACAAGAATGGAGTGAATGCACTTCCAAACCAATGAAAGCAATTTTTGTGTTGATTTCAAACTAAGGGACAGCCATTTGAAAGCCATTTGCAACCAATTGAAGGCAACCCTTAATGTAATAAAAGTGATAACAATGCGATTGGTTTAATGATCCCCAATAAGTGACATCAAGTCATCAATATCTTCATTAAAGAGAACCAATAGAAAGGGCCGAACCAGAGCTCCAATCGGGTGAGATATGCGCTCTTCACGTGTCCTCAAATTATTTACTAATATTTCGGATTATTTTTACAAAAACAAAAAACAATCAAAATTGAGGGCATTTTATGTGTGACTCAAAACACTTACAATGTATTGTGTGTTAGGTCTCAACGATGGCGTCTATGGAACAGTTCCAAAGCGTTGCCACCACTGCTCCGACCGACGGCACTATTCAAGTGACGGCTGGCGGTCAGACTCAGGTCACTCAGGCCTCGCCTCAAGTTATTCAAGTGTCGCCTCTCGGCGGACAACTTATGGGACAAATTCAACTCCAGAGTCCGTCCCCACAACAGATACAACAAATCCAACTCTTAAACGGACAGCAGTTTATTATACAACAGCCACAAAACGGGCCAATCCTTCAGACCGCCGACGGACAGACTATTGTGTGTCAACCACTTAGTGTTGAGGGAAGTAATGGAACTTTTGTACAGACGTCTCAGGGATTGATTCAATTATCCCAAAACGCACTGATCAACAATTCGACGGCACAGTCCGTACAACAGGTGACTCAAGTCACCCAACAGGGGGTTAATACAAGTGGACAGCAAAGCGCTGCCATAACACTCCCAAATGCCGCTGCTTTGGGCGCCGGTAATATAGTGATGGTCGTTCCCGGAGCCGGAAATCTACAGACTGTTCAACGGATACCACTTCCCGGCGCCGCAGAATTCTTAGAAGAAGAACCTCTTTATGTGAACGCAAAGCAATATCACAGAATACTTAAGCGACGACAGGCCAGGGCTAAACTCGAGGCCGACGGACGTATACCTAAAGAGCGTCGGAAGTATTTACACGAATCGCGACACAAACACGCTATGAATCGGATCCGCGGCGAAGGCGGACGATTCCATTCCGGGTCAGTTAGAGGCAACGCTCGCGACCAACTGATCAACATTTCTGGCGAAGAGAACTATTTGGTTCAATAGACAATCGCATCCATTATCGCACCCAAAGTCTCGGTTCCGGAAAAGGAACCCGAGATTCGAAGAACACATCACTTGACATATAAATCACTTATCATTCATCCAATGTTTGCGTTAAACAACAGTCAAATTATATCTAAAATTCAATTATTTTGTACTCAAAATGACGTCTCGTTTTAATTATATAAATAAAGTTTAAAAATTAAATGAATTGAATCAAACGTTAACTTTATTTTTCAGATTTTAATTAGAACTTCAATCGAAGAAAACAAATTAAATGAAAAATTGAAGTCTTTTTTTAAAAGATTCCAATAATTTAAGGAAATAATTGAAGGAAAGCCTGTCTTACATCAAACCAATTGAGTAAATGACTAGTCGTTCAAAAGGAGAGAAAAATAGATAAAAATAGAAAAAATTAAATAAAATTTTTCGTATAATTCTTCGGAAAATAAATGTTTTTTTTCTTAAGATTTTTGCTTAAATTATCATAAAATGGAAGATAAGATCACAAGATTTCAAATAAGGTTTAAACGAAAACAGTTTTGTCTTTTCGTTTAAATAATTAATTTCTTAATATATTAGACGAAATGATAGGTGTTTTCAACAGCTCTTGTATTGGGGCCAACACTTGCCAACTGTTGAGACTGCATTTGTTGCAGATTCTCGAGCGATACGCTTCTCATTCTAACTGAACCGCCATAAGTGACGATTTCTTGTAATTCGGGAATACTGGGCACTCTATCGCGAGTATGAGTAGACGATTGGCTACCAATTAAAGGTTCGCCTGAAGTCTGACCACTGTTTGCAACTAAAGGCGAACCACGAGTTAAATGTGAACTGTTATATGCGAACAAACAATTTGTTAAAAACTTAGAAACACTTCAATCGAAACTGACTTTTCATAAAAGACAACGTAATCAGTGAGAGTGACATCAGAAGTGCCGCCAGACTCTAATGGGATCGGATGTATTCGAAAATGTTCTAACATATCGAATATGGTTTGGAACCAAAGGTGTTGGACACGACACTGACCCTCATTGATAATCGCCATTCGTAAGTGTTTGGCTCTTCCCTGAAAGTTGAAAGTTAGCACATATTCTCCTTTTCGTGTTTCACTCTGTCTGACTAAGAAAACACCATGCCACAAACTTCCTATAATACAATTAACATTCATAATTAGATACAAATTATATGACAATAAGACAGACCTTCTCTGAGAACAAGTTGTGCGGCATCTGATCTGCTGAGCATTCCGTGAAACCAGGGGTACTCTCGCATTGAGCCACAGATATCCGAATTAGTGCCACCTCCGGGTCCGGGGGTTCCATCACTACTACTCAAATGATTGGTCCGATTGTTGTCTCCCTCTTGAAGTCGAGGAATATTATCGTACGGAGAAGTCGTCGTAATTCTAATCATAAAAATATTTAAATGACAAAAGAATTTAATATAAAATTAATTAAAAAGTATTACTCGTTTTCATCAGTAGTTCCGTCGCTATTGAATCTCATACAGTATTTGACAGAAGAGAGCCATTGCCTCATATCGTCGGCGTCGTGCGCTTCTATTATATATTCCATCATATTTTCTGCCTTTTTATTAGAGGAAATGAAAAAATTCAATGACTCGACTATAAACTAATGTTTAGATTTTATGCAAAACTGAAAACAAAACAAAATGCGATCCAAAATCTTTAAATCGACTAACTTTTAGTACAAAAGTATGCTCTTGGTCAGGCATCTCCAATGCTGTGGTCTCTCTGGCTTCGGTGATTAGGAAACAGAAAACCCCTGACTTTGGTTTAATTGATTTGTTGGGAGAATAGAACTCTAACATATAACCTCCCGTTGTCTTTACTAAAGCCATCCGACACTTCTCCCACTTTTGCTTTCCATCGATGTTTGCGTTGTCGACCGTCAGATAATTGACAATTCCTTCTTTAATGACCGCTTCGTTGGCCGACTGTTTCGATTGAGTCTTTGAGTGAATCCATTTGTGATCCATTTTTGATTCCCGATTCTTATCTCTTTTCGAAGACTGTTCACCACTGCTTCCAATATGATTAGTGGTCTGACTCTGATGAGAGTTGGAGAGCTCCACTTCATCGGAATGCTGTTTATGGAAGAAGCCTTTCCCTGAAAGGATGTACACTTTTAATATTTGTCTTTTTTGACATCACTTTAAATGCATTTTATTTTATAAAAATATTTTATATGTATTTTGTTTTAATGCAATCATTTCATTGATTTTCAATTATTTTCAAAAAGTGATTCTCTTTTAAAAGAGATAACTATAAAATCTATTTATAAAATGAATTTGAAAATTGAGTTTTTAGTACAAATAAATCATTGATTAGTTTTAGTAAAATTTCCTTAATTTCAGATAAATGTTGACTAAAAATAAACGTTTCGGAAAACATATAAATTTTATTTGGATATCATTTTTTGAAAAATTAGAAATTGAGGTCAAGTTCTAAATGAGACAAATAACGAGTTATCACTGCTTTCAATGTTTTCAAATATTTTCATAAAAAAGAGAATATTTTTGAATAAAATAAATAAATAAATTTGAAGACAAAATATTGAAAAAAGAGATCAAAATTTTTAATTCGCCGTAAATTCTGAGACTTAAGTTTAATGAACGCATATTTAACGACAAAATAAAAACAAAATTATAAATATTTAAACGAAAAATAAGTTCTCAAATAATAAATAAAAAAATGACGAAAAGTCTTTTAATTAATATTTTAAAGCAAAGTCTGCTATCAATTGATAGTAAAAATGGTTTGAAATTAGTTTTCGATTGCAATCAGATTTGATTATTAAAAGAAAGAAATGAGATCTCAATTCTGATTAAAGACAACTCTTAATAACTAATGTCTGACTTTTGGGAATCAAAACTAATACATAACCAATAAATAAATAAACGAATTAAGTCCTGACATAACATATAATAATCATAAATATTCTGTTCTGAAACGTTTTGTCCCACATTTTGTCGCTATTTTTCACAAATTGAATGCTATTTTCGCTGACAAACAATAAATTAATTTTCACTTTTATTATATCCTAAAATTATTGCATTTCTCAATCAAATCGACGCCACTTTTATTTATTTCAATTTATTTCTATATTTCAATAACTATTCTATAAATAAAGTCAATCCTTATATAACTATAAATTTAAACAAATTATTGCTTCAAATCTAATAATTAGATGAAAGTAATAACCATATAATTAGACTCCAATTAATTCAATCGTATTTTTGTTCTCAAATCTTAAGTCTTCACAAAATGATCGAAACATTTATAAGTAATTGAGTGAATAAAATATCCATTAATAGAATACTAATTAGTTCTTTCTATTGGAGTAAATAAACTTTTATAACCAATAAAACGATGAAAACTTCTCTATTCAAACAAAAGGCTTATAACTTATAACCATTTCCTAAGAATTGTTTATTCATTCAAATATTTATAATTTGATGATTCGTTTAAACTTTTAAGTCATAATAAATGAATTAAACATTATTTTGAAAACACTTAATATAAAGTGAGACAAACATTCAAAAACAGTTTAAATCTAATGTCGACTAAAACTAATAGTTTTTTTTAAATATAGAAATAAAAAAATGTTTTCTAAAAATATTTTTAATTTTAAAATTAAATGAATAGAAGGCCTCAAATCATACCTTTTCTCAAACCCTTAAAACTTAATCGACGGAAAAACTTTCGGTAATGAGTTTTTGGTGATTCTGTTTCTGTTTCGTTGTCCGACAAATCTGAGTAGTCGTCGTGTGTTGTGGTCTGTCCTGAAGTGGATCCCGAATGTGGTGCCATATGTGAGGGCGCCATAGATTTGGGACGAACTGTTACCGAATGAGTGCCATTTGTTGTTGTAATTCGTGTGATATTAGAGGTGTTGACCACAACAGGAGTAATGTTTGCCTCAATAATACAATTACTGCTATTATTGCCATTAATTGTTGATTCGGCGGACGAGACATTTGACTGAATGGAAGGCACTGTTTGATGGTTTGCATCCGTTGACAAAGCGTTCACTTCTGGCAAATCGACACTAATTTGGTTTTGTTGTGTATTAGAGTTGTTGTCACTGAAGTCCAACTCATGTTTTATAGAATTTTGTGTTGAATTTGATTTTATGTTATTATTGTTTGAAGACTTAATAGTATTATCACAAACATTACTGATATTAATATTGAGTTCTTGTTGTAAATATTGAGCAAATTCTTGAGTGAATAGTCTTATAATCAGTTTAAGATTGCATTCATTCAAATCTAAATGAGTTTTTTGTGAACACAATTCTCTAAATTTGATCGCAAACTCTTTTGCATACGTTTTGCCATTTGTTCGACAAAATTCACGACAAATACACTGATTGTCTTCACTCAGAAGCACTTCCTCTGAACCAGAAGTAGTCATTTCAATCACTATTTCACATCAATAGACAAACAATCAATTAATTGTCGAATAAAAGAGACCATCAAATGATAATCACTTTTGATTACATCAGAAATCAAAATAAATATTTAAATAAATAGTTTTACGACAAAAATGTTGACACTTTTCGGTGAAATAAATTAATTGTTTTCAAAACAAATGCAATAAATAATTAAATTCGACTAAAATATTAGTTTAAAATACTTTTTTAAAATTAAAATCGGGTTTAAAGCCATCAGTGATCCCAAAACAGAGAAAAAGGAGTGCAGACACTCTTCCAATGATTGACAAAAAACTCAGTAATTGACTCAAAGCAGTGCTTGTCTTGAGTTGAGACGTTTTTCACTGTTTTCACGGGTTATCCAATTATATTGACTTACGATTTGTTTATCATTTCGTTTATTCTCTGCATTCGATGCGTTATTTTCTGCCCATTATTTCATTATTTGTCGATCCGTTCATTCAGTCATTGATTTACGCATTGCTTACGCATTGAAATAAATTACATATTTTTCTCTCAATTTATTTGCGATACATTTTTCTCAATGCGAGGGACCGTTCATTCAGTGCTACAACACTAACTCAGGCGCACACAAATTTGATGGGTAGAACTAAATAACCTAGATGATACCATTATTACTAATTTAGTTTCATTCATATCTAAGAGAACTATTAATTGGGTTCTCAATAAATGAGTCGCTTAATTAAGTGTACAAGAAGCATGCTTATTTGCTTATTTGCCTTATTTGCCTTATTTTGGAGTTAATTAACTATTTTCTATTGAAAATAATCAAACAAATTATCGGCGATAAGACTCTCTATTCTTCAAAAAAAAAGTTATTTAAAGAGTTTTAATCTGTGTTTGACGTCATTTGATAATGAATTTACAGGTTTTATGTTTACAACAATTCCTACAATTATTTCAATGTTTTATTCAAAACAATTGATTGCATTTTAATTGAGTGTAAAATACAAGTCATTAGAGATAAAACTTTAAACTTTGATTAATAATTAATATATAAAATTATAATTATGAGTCGACACACAAATTAACAGAACTTTTAGCTAAATATAACCTTTTCTTTAAAAAAAACTTTGACGCTCTTAGAAAGTCCTAATTAAAGAGGTGATGGAATTAAAGACCTTGGTCACTCCTCTTAATTTTGATTTAAAACTAAAAAAGGTAAATAAATTGAGTCAAATCAAAGTATAAATTAACTAAATTTAATGTTTTTCTGAACTAAAATTATTTGCTCTGAAATTAAATTTTATAAAAAAGTTGTCTCTTAAATTTTAATGAACTTAAAAGATGAACATAAATATGAGTATATTGATATGATCATGCTAATTTTGTCAAATGTTTGTTTGCTTTTTATGCATTAAGAAAATATTTTAATTATTTATAAATAATAAATACTTTGATTCAAACGAATCATAAGCCGAGTCCTTACGCCTACTTTTAAAACATTTTATCGGATTATTGAAGAAAAGTAAAAGTATTGACGAAATTGACGTCAAAACTTATTCAATAATTTAAAGATAAATCAATTTTTTACGAAAATGTCTTTAAGTGTTATGTTTAGCAAATAATAAACTTTTTTTTAATAACTTTTAAGTCTTAAAAAATTTATTTCAACTTTAATGTTGAAAATCATCACCATGCTCAAATTAGTAGCAATCGAGGTATTATATTGTTAAGATATCTTAAAAGAAAATAATTCAAATAAAATATAACTTTGAATTTCCACAAATGATAGCTATCTATGTATTGAGGCTCATAATATGATGAAAATGTACTTGATCATAGATTCTTTTGCGCAAATCTAGACATTTGATGATTAGATGTGAGAAAAGTATTAATAAAAGGACAGGTCTTTTGCACTTTTTTAAAGCATTGAAACGGCGTTCATATTAATAGTCTGAGGGCTTGTTTTAGGCCAATCAACTTATGATTAGTTCCAGTTTTTCTTGTTTTCATTGATGTTTTTTCACTTTAAGTGAAGTGATTTTGATTTTGCAAAGAATTTCTACCTTAACGTCAATAGTCTTTATCAGAATTTCCTTCGCATTAATTCCAAGAAATTTTGATCCCAAAGAGTAAAAGTTCAGTGAATTTACTCTTTTTAATGGCATTTAATGATAAGATATTAAAGAATAATTGAGAGCAGAATATCCTTTAACTTAAAATTTGTAAAACTTGAGGACAAAATTCAAAAGCCTTTTAAGTATTTAAATGTTTGCCATTAAATGTTTTTAAAGCTATAAAAAGCAAAATTACTATCGTATTGCCTCACACATATCGACATTCCCCTTTCAGATTAATATGACCATGACAATTTATTCTTAAGAATAGCATTTGATTCTTATCGTCATTTAATTTAAACAATTTTCAAAACATCCTCTTATGAAATGCTAAAACTATCCATAACTACGGTTTCTCTGCAAAGAAATTAATGCTTTAAATGTAGAAAATTGTAGTCATTGTTATCATTAAAATTAAAAGTGCTATCATTATTGACAGCTTACCTTTTATATTTAAAAACTAAACAAGCTCATTCTAATAAGAATTAGAGTGCTAAAAATTAATATTTTCAATTCCATTCCCTTCCTTTTAAAAATATTTTTCATTCCTTTCCCTTTCTTTAGACAAATTTTTAAAGGATATCTTAAAACTGCCTTGTTACTTTAAAATGCATTTATTTTATTAATCTATACATAAATCAGAATATAATTAATATAAATCAAAATTAGAATTATTGAATAACAAGTGATCCGCTGTTAATATAAGGTTCGACCAATTAATCAGTTGTCGATTTTGTCAATAAATCAATAGTTAATTTGTGTTTTGGAAATATCGAAGCTTATTTTATATAAAATTAAATTAACTCTCGCATTTTATATAAGGACATTTTAAGGGAATTTCAAAATTAAAAGGAATTTCTTTCCCTTTCCGTGAAATGAAAATTTTATTCCCTTTCTCTTAAAATTATCTTAACTCCCTTTTTGGAGTCTAATCTGAATATTTATGTAGTCAGTAAAATAGTGGTATATCTGTTAACAATGTTTGTAAGGTAATACGGTTACTATTATAGTAATATAATATTTAAATAAAACTTTAATAAAAATTAAAATAATGTTTCCTATGATTGCATTCATTTAAATAACATTTGATATAATATTAAGAAATGCGAAATAATTATTCATTTTTTTAAAGTTAAAATAAAAGTTATGCCTATAATTTTGAAATTTCCATAAATCAGACGTAGATGTGGGATAAGATCGAGTCAGATGTTGTCAATTTTTGATTTTGTTTGAGCCCTAATTATGGCAATTCTTATTAATTCAACGAATATTTGAAAATTATCCAAACTTATATGACTACTCATTTTATGAATAATTTTTAATTCTCTTGAATGGGATTTAAGTTTATCAGTGATGAAAATATACTCATTACTACTCATTTAAATGAAAATCTGGTAAAACAATAAAACAAAACTACTTATAAATCATTTGGATTACAAAATAAGAAATAAATAACAATTTGTTGTTAGACTTAAAGCTATTCTTAAGTGTTTAACAGTTTATAACTCGAATATGTTTAACCAATTTTGCGAATTATTAAAAAAACTTCCTTTTAGAAGACGATGAACTGTTCAGCCCTGAAATCTTATCATCACCTGAAATGTCGAGTGAGTGCTTAGTTGAAAGTATCGCATCATTTAAAAAGTTTATAATTAAATGTTATAATTGAACGAAATTTAAGGATAACTTTCTTCTAATCTAATTAGGAGTCAATTATCATAATCTATAGATTAAGAAAATATTATTAATTATTAGAAAATTATTAAAATTTAATTTTATATTTATATTGACATTAAGTTAACTCACATAACACACATTTTCAGGTTTTTCTGAATGGCACATAACCCAGAATTTAGAACCTAGATCATTATGCTAAATAAAAAAATTATTTTAAGAAAACTTTAAGATTATAATCAAATGTCAAGTTAATTTATTTTTAGCGAAATTGACTGTTAAGACAAGATTTAAATTAATGTTTTAATAGTTTTTTATTTACTTTTATTTGAGAGTCAAATAAATTTTTATTTATTTTTTTACACAAAAAAAACTTTTCGTTGGTTTCAAGCGTTTAGTCATAAAAAATAATAGAAAATAAAAAAATGTTTGGACTAAAACCCATTTCAAGCGAATTGAGGCGATTCGGGCTCATTCACTTCAATACCACAAACATCTGAGATAAAGTAATCCATACAAGCTTGGTACAATTGAATTTGTGCGATTATTGTACTCTTTGAGGTCGGGTACTTCTGCTCAGCCTCTTCTTTACATTGATTGTGGTAATTAACTACTTGGTCTTCAAGTTGCTTGTTCATTTTCTTATTCCTGATCTCATTCTCAGCTTTTTTGAAATCATATCCACCTCCAGGAGTAAACCAGCCCTCACTCTGCAGAGCACAGGCAGCGATCTGTTCTCTATGTGTCTCAACTGATTCTCTGGTGATATTTGTTGGCAAAGGAGTGCTTTCCAGACATTTAGTGATAACCGAAGCTTTGGTCATCTTTTCTCTATCGGAGGGCTCTAATTGTGGACATTTGCCTAAAATTATGACAAAAAATATGTTAATTATAGAATTTAAGAGAAATCAATAATAAACCAATACTTACCCCAATTGATTGATGGTCCTCCCTGAGCACCTCCTTGTGGTTGTGAGGGGGGCTGTTGTGGAGGTGCCTGAGGCGGTTGAATTATAAATTCTTGTGGCTGGAATTGTTGCTGTTGTTGACTTTGCGAGGGCTGACTGTAGTACTGATTGTGTTGTGGTTGTTGTGGTTGTTGTTGATTCTGTTGATTCTGTTGTCTTTGTAAAGTTGCCAATTGTTGGAGAAGTTGTTGCTGTTGTTCCAGCGATAAGAGTTGTGGCTGTGATTGAGACGCCTGGGCTGAGGGTTGACTTATTGAGGGATTTTGGTTTGAAGCAGATCTTAAAAGTTGAACCACTTGTTGCTGACAATCTATTAATGAGATGAGAAGAGCCACCGAAAGACAATTCAGTAAAAGTTTAAAAAACATTTTGAATATGAGTCGAGTGGAAGAGTGGAAGAGTGAAACTCTCGACGAGTATAACTGCTATCGAAGATAACTGACTAATAAGTGAAAAGAGACGAACAGAGTTTGAGGTCTTTATGTGATGCAGATCTGATCGACTGACGACTGACGAGTGAGAACTCCTTCTAAACTGACTTCAAATGACTGGGCTTTGGCTTAACTTACAAAAGTTGTCTCAGATCAATGAAATAGTTGTTTTGCTGGTGCCGGTCCCATAGCTTTGCCATAGCTGTGCCATAGTTATACCATATCTGCCAGTTGTTAGCTGTGCTCAGCCAAGCGTCGAGATATTCATTACTACTATTCGCTAATCATTCGTCTATTCAGTTGTCCTGTTCTTAGTGTTCACTTGTATTGGCTAAAGGCGCGACCCATTAGTTCAGTGACCCATTTCAATTATTGGGTCACGGCTAGGACAGTATTGTCCACACATTAGACAACTGTCCGCTTATCCCCTTTTGAACCAATGCATACATAACTATAATAAGTAAGCAATTAATTTACAATTAAATATAAACTTGTAATTAATGTCTATTTGAGTTCAATCATTGTTTAATTCAAAACCTATTTATTAATAAATTTGTCTAAAATTTTATTCAAATGCAGAAAATGTTTTACTTCCTCTTTAGTCCACAAAAATTGTATTAATTCTATACTTTTTAAACAATTTTTTTTATCAAACATTTGAATAGAATTTAAATTATTTTGTTATACATAAACCCTTTTTTTGAATAAACCGTTACTAATAGTCATATTAAAGATTAAAGCACAGGTCAATCTAGTAGTGCCTATTAATTATATCAAATAAATTGACCAGGGCACTATTTAATCGATTAAACATATTTGTTGACTCATTAAATGTCAATTCCTTTAACTTTTTATTCAAAAACTAGAATTTATTTTCAAAGTTTCAGAAAAAAGTTGTTTCGGAACTATTGATATCTTATGCATGAATTAAAATTCGTTAAAAACAAAATGATTTAATTACGTACGACAATAATCGAGGACATTAAAAATCCATCACTAATTACTATTTTCGTGTTTTTTTCTTAAAAGAAATTTCAGTCACAAAATGCAATCCATTAGTAATCAATTCATTTGTAAAAAATGATTTCAAAGATATTACTGTATGCCATGATTTGATAAGTTTAGATTCAAGCTTAAAATCATGCTCTTGATCATTTGGAAAATTCAATTTATCATTTAGTTATAACTAAATATTATAATTAGTAAATAAAGTTATACTAAACTAAAAATATTAATCTCTTTTCCATATTTAATATGAATAAAAGTTTAGTTTATTTAATGAATAGTATTTGAGTTAAGATGATTTGAAAAAATGATTATTCCATTCAAGTTCATGGCATTCATGGCATTCATGGCATAATTCAAGACATGGTTTTTCAAATTGTCGTTACATTAGAATATCAATTAATAGAATGAGTGAAAGATTGGGTCAAATCTAAAAACCTTTTAAAAAGAAGTAAAGTTAAGATATGTTTTCAGTGATAACTAAAATAAGTGTTATCTACTTTACAAATCAAATGAGAAGATCAGGGTCTAAAGTGAATTATTCCCACGTTCTTTTAGAGACCATGAGCCTCTAATTTGGTCATTTTTTCTGTTTCTAAGCAAAAGTTTGATTTTTAGAGACAAAAATAAAAAGCTTTTATCAGAACCGAAGGGTATTTCGATTAATATTCTGAACTTATTCACAATCAAACAGACATTTATAAATTCAGTTCAAATATGATTACAGGTTTAGTTTATTTATTTTTGAAGTTCTTTTCAAACTCTTTTTAACGAAAAGACAAGATTTTTATCTTTGAGTTCACTTTAAAAGCTTTTTTAGATCTGAATTTAGTACAAAAAACACATCAATTGCTATATTCAGTGATGCGATTATTCTCTCAAATATTCACGACTTTCAGTGAATTTAAAATATGGTTTTCATACCTCAGAGGCCTTTAATTCTGTTTAAAGTACTTTCTCTTTGCTTTACTGATATATTACTCATATATTTTTGGTTCTCACAAATAGTTTTTTTTAATTTTGTTTAAACGCTTCCATTTCTCAGTTTATTCACTTTTTTCGTCTATTGACTGATTGCGACTCAAAATAGAGTCGAGAACAGGAAATGTATTCAAATTTTTGATGAAATTTATTTTCAGCGGAAACTGATAACCAGTTCCTAAAATAAGTACTGTTTTAAGCAATTAGTCCATAACTTTCGTTATTTTTGTACTTATTTTTCATTAAATTATCTCAAATTAATCTCATATTTATGATAATAATAATAGTAATACAGTGAAAACGAATTGAAAATCCACTTTCCGCAAATGAAAATCATCTAGGCTTAAAGAAACGCAAATGTAATCGATTTTCCGCAAATGAAAATAAGTTTATCGCAAATGAAAATCATTTTTAGAACCAAAACTGAAAGTAAACTTGAAAATCAAACATTGCTTTCATTGAAAACAATTCTAGTCTTAAACTCTTTTGTGATATTTAATTGTAATATGTCTGATAAAATACATTTTAAGTTTTTACCCCTTTATTGTTCATTTTTAAACCCAATCGAAGAAGTATTCAGTCAATGGAAAGGTATGTATATTAATGAAGTCTGAGCCTAGAGATAAGGACGAGTTGTATGAATCGGTCATTAATGCGAGTAATCAAATCACGGGTCAAAACTGTGTTAATTATTTCAATCACATGGAATCATATCTTCACAGATGTATTAATAAAGAAATTATCTTAAATTGATTTTAAAATTGAATTTTCATCGAATTTTGAATAAAAACTGAATTTTTATGTAATTCTAAATAAAAACTGATTTTCATTTGCGTTAAATTGATTTTCATTTGCTATCTCAGCATAAAAATGATTTTCATTTGCGGAAAGTGGATTTTCAATTCGTTTTCACTGTAATAATAATTTACAAAAATATTTTTAGGTTCTTTTCCCAGAAAATAATAAGGTGTTTGTGACCTCGGTTATATTTTTTATTAGATCAGGAAATTTTATAATTTATGAATCAATTTTTTATTCATAAATAGTAAATAAAAAATTAATAATAAAAAATATTTTCAATAACACAAATAATAAGAAAAACTTTAAAACATTTTAATATAAATTCAAGATTTTTATCTCAAACTTATTGGAGATTCAAAAATATATTAATCTTATATTTAAAAATAGAATGATATCCTTTTAAAAATAAGCATGCAAAAGCCTATATATGGAAATTCATTTTCTATTATTGAAATAAATAAAAAACAAAATTTTTATTATTCGTTTAACTGCGATATAAAATGTTTTTTTCTCTTAAATGTATATTAAAAATAATTTTATTATAATTTTATTTATATTTGAATTTATTTTTTGATTCAAATATACATAAAACGAATTTAACTGACAATAATCAGGAAAATTGTTTTATTGTTTATTGTAATTCAAATTAAAATTTATTACAAATGACTTTCATTGTAGAGATTAATATGTTTTGTAAGAAATACGGAAATAACACTAAAAAATGAATTTATTTTGTAATTCAAATAACAATATCTCTTATAATACAATAGTCTTTACATATATTTATGTTTAAAATTTGTGACATTTCCTACTTTATAGTTAAAAGTTCTCATATTTTTTTAAATGTTAAAAGACAAACCATCAAGGTGGATCACTAATACAATATTAGAATATTTGATTAATTTTTTTTTGAAGTTTTACAAGGATATTTATAATGAGACTATTAGTTACAATTGAGTTGTTTCATGGTCAATATATGACAAAAACATCTTTTCTCAAATCATTAAAAGAATATTAAATATGTGTTTAAAATATAAAATAAAGTATTTTATGGTAACTCTTATTCCACATAAAAATAATTTCAAAATATTTTAAAATATTATTAAAGTTTTGGATTAAAATCAAATATTCCTTCAAAAACAAAATTAAAAATTCATATGAAAAGTGTAAACAATTTCGGAGAAAAATATTGCATTTAAATTACAGGAAATTTTCCGATTGTTTATATAATTATATCATCTTTTAAAAAAAGAAAAATATTTATAAACAACGGAGTAATTCATGCGATTATAGGGAATACCAATAATAAAATTATTGTGAATTTTCTTAAAATTCTTAATTAAATTATTATTTATATATTAATTGAAAGAATGAATTCATTTGTTTTCAAATAGCGTTTCATTTTATTTAGAAATCAATTATCTATTAATGAAAGGATTGTATAAAAAGCTTATAATTTTATTTTTATTATTCGCAGAACTCATTATCAGTTAATTTCATTACTCAGCGATTATTTAGTTTATCGACAACTTTAATAGGAATTTCACTTATTTCACATTTGTAAATATGCTTGATCATTTTACTTAATTTCAAGGTTTCCATAAAATTTAGTTCGAAAATGCGTTCGAAAATAAAAAGTTAAGTAAATAAAATATAAATATATTTCAAATGAAATTATTAATTATATATAATCAGAATTTGAGTCTCAAAAAACAGTTAAAGAGTTAAATTATTTAACTTCTATCTGTCAAAAGATAAGGATATAAATGTAAGTTAGGCTAAATAGCATCCTTGGGGAATTTTTCCAAATGTTTATTTCACTTACAAGTAATGAATTTTGAAATGAATGGAAAATTAGTTCTTTTGAATCGAATATTAAATCATTTATTTTGTCGTTTTGTTTGAACGCAAAATCAAATACTTTTATTTGAAGTTCAACTGAAGAATACTAATTGGTTTTAATGAAATCATTTTTAATCATAGCATTTATCAAATGATCTATCTAGATAAGACCAAGGTTTTCTCAAAGCTTGAGAATTTCGTTATATCAATTGATAGGTGGAACTCAAATATTAGACAATTTATCATTAAATCTGTTAATTAAACAAAAATCCTAATTAAGAATTGAAGTCTTTTACAAAAATATTCAGATATCAGTTATACGAATATCATAGAACTGTTAAATAAAAAAGTGAATACCTGTGCATTCCTTCTGTCTGTCAATGATGTGCAACAATTCTTATTACATGTAATAAACTTTTGTTTTAACCAATAGTTAAAAGTTGGAAACCTTTCAATTCTAAACTATTCTTATTTTCAATAAAAATAAATTTCGAGACTATGGATGAGAACATTCTTCTTAATAAAATAACCTTCACTTTGTTTTTTAAAATATCAGATAAATAGCAAATGGTTTTGTGATAATTGTAAGGAATGGCTGTTTGTCTTATATGTTGGCAAATATCGCCTCATTTAGCTTTTGGCAGTTCAGACAAAAAACCATTTTATTGTTTATTAGAAAAGCGGAGGAAATCATAGTAACGACGATTAAAATTCTATTATCGATCGAAACATTCGTTAAACCAAATATTGATTTCATTTTTTAGGTCATTTGAGTCCACTCTTCAGACGTCTCAACACTAGACTCAAAAAATAAAATCCCATTCCTTTAAGGGAAAATGAATAAAATTTTTCATTAAAAGGAATGGAATTCTTTTAATATTGAAATTCTCTTAAAATTTCCTTTAAATATGATTTACAGATATTATGTAAAATAAGTATAGAATTTGTAATAATAAAAATTAGCGATTCGTTTACTGAAAGAACTGACTAAAAACTGCCCCAGTTCTTTTACAAACTTCGACAGCCAATCCATTTGCTCTGAAACAAGATATAGTGAATAACGTAAAACTTACATAAAGTATAACATCTAATGAATTATACTTTTCTTTTCACGTAATAGACATCATCTCTGGTAAGTTTTACGTCTTCACTACCCGTAGTTTAAGAGTAAATGGATGGACTGTAATCACTTGTTATTTATTAAATTTAATTTTACTTATATTAATTGTATTCTGATTTATGTGTGAATTAATAAAATGCATTTTAATTAACATTTTTGAAGGAAATTTTAAAGAATTCCTTTTAAAAAATTGAACAAGGAAAAGGGAACGGAACGGAATAGAAAATCTTAATTATTTCAACTCTAGTGTTAACTTAAGAAAAATGGAGAGATACGGGGAGAGAGAAAGAATAAGGGAGGGGTAGGAGGGATAGGTTGGAAAAAGTGGGAAAACTAATTCTTATTTATGTCTTTTCTTTTTTTTCTATTCATTTAAAGTATTTTTGATTTTATTTTAAAATTCATTGAAGTCATAAACCTTGAAAAATGTTTCTTTGAATGTATTTTGATTGACATTTCGCTCAATAAATGCATTCAGAATCGATATTTTGTTTGAATTCAAGTCAAACGCAAAGTTATCTTTCAATTTTGAAGCACTTATATTATGGCAAATATTGTTCATTGCATTTAAGTTGAGCTCAAAAATGAAACCTAAAGTTATATAAAACTTTCTAATCATTTGATTGATAAGAAAATCTCTCTCTCTCTCTCTCTCTCTCTCTCTCTCTCTCTCTCTCTCTCTCTC
>JAQFZM010000340.1:0-37076 GCA_034695785.1 Galumna obvia
TTGTTCATTAAAATAATTTAAAAGTAATAACTTTGATTGACTAAAATTGTCTAAATTTCACACAAGATTTCAATTAAATTTGACAATTTTTTAATTTTATTAAAAACTATTTTGATTTTAGTAAATATTTTTACTTTAATATTTGTGTTATAATGTAATTTATCGATAATACTATATTAATAATCATAATAATGATAAAACCCATAATTGATGAAAATTACAAAGATTACCAAAATTACATCAAAATTATCAAAATTACTGTAACGTTACATGGCTTTTCAAAATTACCTTGTAATTTTCATCCTTACTTCAGAGTAATGTTCTCTCCAATGATTTTACGTTTCAATTTAACACCAAAACATTTTTCAATCTAAAATAAATCCAATTTGTACCAAGATACTTTTTTGGGATTAATGTTATAATATTGGGTGAAAAATGTTTGAATTAAATAAATAATTCATTTTATAGTTAAGTTCTGTTTATCGAAATTTATTAAAAGCGGATGTTTTGCCTCATTTTAAATGAGAAGAAAAGCCATTCTATTTAATAATTAAAGGCATCGCTTCCAACACAATAGTCAGCCTTTTCTAAGTTCAATACAACAGGACTTTCAAATAATGTTCACGGATTGAGTGTTAGAGAAAAGGAATATATTCTTAAAAAAATCAATATTTCTTTTATTAAGTTCTGAGTTCGAAAAAAAATATAATTGACCACAACATCCATGACCTGAGCGGTGATCAATAATTTCACATAAAAACATGAAAAACTGATTTCTTCTGCATTTCACTCATTCAATGCTTTCTAACTTTGAATTTCTTTTTAATTATAATTTACAGTATTTTTTGGGCAAATATTTGACACTAAATTTGATTAATGAAACTGAAAAGAGAATTATTAATATTATTATTACTATTAATAATATAAGCGCTTTGAGTTGAAAAGAGGCTAAAATTCAAATCTTATGGAAAAGGAAAATATGTACAGAAAGAAATCAATTGCAATAAAAGAGCATTTCTTAAGGATTAAGTGATATTTATACATATAAATCATTTATCTTGCTCATTTTTATTTGCTTCCTCAACTCATTTACTTGTTTTAGAATTAAGTGTTTAAATGAAAATTAATTAATTACCAAGAATATTCAATGGTAAGTATTTTTAAATAATGCTATGCTTTGGTTTAACATTAAATGACAAAAATTGATGAAATAGTTTTAGGTTTAAAGAATAAAGAATTGGTTTTTATCATTAAATATAAAAGAATTCAATATTTTTGGGTAAAATTATTGGAAATTTGATAAAATCAAAACAAAAGTGAATTATTTGTTGATTACCTCCAAAGTTAGGTCTGAGTCTAATGTCATATCCTTCGAGAATTTTCTTAATAATTTCCGTCACATTATCTAATTGTCGAGTCGTTGAAGGATTCCATTCGAGTAATTCACAAAAAGCTCTTCAAAACAAACAAAACATATTAATTAAATGACAATGATTCAACCTTGCTCATTATGTTCACACATTCAATACATATCAAATTTCTAAATAAAAGTGACTCATTTGTGAACTATAATTTTGAATTAACTAATAAATAAACATAATATGGACATACCCTGTTACAATTGAAATTAATAGAATTAAATGAACGTCAATTGCCATCATTTTATAGTTAACATAATAATAACGTAATAATAATAATAACAATCATTGAAATCAATGTTTTGTTTAAATAGGAATAAATTTTAGTAAAAAATAGAGTAATGAATAAGAGATGAATTAGATTTGAGATGAGAATAACGTGAAAATACACTCAGAACAGAGAAACTGTGCTTTGAGTGGAAGCGATGTAAAGCTGTTGCCAGAGATCCGGCTGAGAGTCTGATCCGCTGCGAACACTCGATAGACACCATCTATATCTATATACTTCTTTCATTGCAATCAAATTCACATCAAATATTGTTTACTTAGATTTTCTAAATTCAATTCTCTGTCATAAGAGAACTCTTTTCTATATTTTCTATACAAAAGAGCGTAGAAAACAAATTGTACTAAAAACCAAAGAAAGAAGTGTTCATTTCTGTCGCTTTCTTTCACTATTTTCACTTTCTATAGACGAGTAGTAGTGCTGTAGTAATGCTATAGTAGTGCTATAAAGTAGAATCAATGCCTCAAACAATCACAACTCCCATCCATTTATCGATGTATTCCATTAGTATTATCCCACTGTGAAACTCATTCCCGACTAATTTCCTTTTCTATTGATTTTACTATAAACTCGTTTTATTTCTAAAGTACCATGCCTTTTTAATTTAGTATTTAAACTAGGTTCTATTTTATTTAAAAGAAATAAAACAATTTTTTTGATATAAATTGTTATTTATTTAAGAATATTCTTTAAAAATTCTGATATAATTCAATGAATAATTAGAAACATTTAAATCAAATCTTAATTAAATTAATGATGAGTTTAGATGTATTTATTAAGCAAGGTAGTCTTTCATTAAATTTAGTGCTAAATAACTTGAAATACCCGATGAAAGGGAATCAGAAGAAACCTAATAGAAAAGCAGATTTTTATGACAAGAGAGTATCGACTCGAAAGGACTGGTGGTGTGGGCGCGCATGTGTTCATCAATGATTAGAAGAGGTGGCACTGATGGCAGTGATGGCAATGATGTAAACTCAATTTGTGAGAACGCATCTCAACATTGATCGCAATTTCTTTTGTTTGTTATTCCTCTGAGAAAATGTAAGAAAATGTACTGACTTTTCATATATTAGACACTATTCTGTTTGAGTCACGACATGAAAACATTTACAAATGATTTACTAAATTATTTCGACAAATCGATGCCTTTTTTGATAAAAGTTTTTGAGTCCAATACTACACTTCTATAGTCATTGTTTAATATATTGTCGTTGAAAAGACAAGATTAATGTCACTATAAAATTCCCTAATTACATTTGTTACCTTCATTATTTATAATTAATTAAATATACTCTTATTTCTATGAAATTATTTTAAAAGAATTATTTCTAAGAAAAAATTCAAAAAAAATTATTTGAGGAAATTCTTATTACATTTGAGGTCTTTTTTAGCAAAGAATTATCGAAAATTTCATTTTTTTGTTGATTTTGTTGTTTGAAATTTAGTTTTTTAGGTAAAAAGTTATTAAAATATTAACGATTAATGACTCATTGCTTGTAAACAAAATTCAGTTTAAAGAGAAATACATAGTTTTCATATTTTTTATTCGAGGAATTCTCTTCAATTATTAATTATAATTAAGTTTTAGTTTTAATTCTTTGATATCGATTTGTTGTACACTTTTGTTGTGATGAATGGCCAGAACTGAAGCCACAGCGGATGCCTCTCCCAATTCCATAAAAGTGTATTCCATTCTAATAGAACCGTAAGCGATGTGCGTAGAGGAAAGGCAAACTGGCACAATTACATTATGCACTTCATTATCCTTAGGTACTAATGCTCTATAAGAAACGGGGAAAGGCTTTGGTAGAGATGACGGCCACTGAACGTCTCCTTCATTTTTAACAAATCCGTTGACAACAACTCTTTGGGCATTATGTGAGTCCATTCTATAGGAAGCCATAGCTATACCATCCTCTACAGTAGTGGTTCCCAAAGCATTGTGTTCTGTCATTAGATATTTTCCAATCATTCGACGCGATTCCCGAATGTAGAGCTGATGACTCCAATGTTCACTATCTTTATATTCATCCTTAGGATATCCCCAACTATTCATTTCATCCCTTAAATGTTTGGGCACTCGCGGGTCGTTTCCAATAAAATATAAAAATCCTTTTGTGTATTCTTCGTGTTGTCTAATAATTTTAGCCCTGACTTCATAGTTGGCTTCCGGGTATTCATAATTCATGCCAATCATGTCAGTGCTAAAAGGACCTTGGTTGTTGAAGTCTGTCTTATGGTTTGGCATAAGATCTTGTTTTAAGAATTTAGTGATTGACTGCGGATTTGTTTTATTAATTAAACGAATAAAAAGTTGGTAATGTTTGGGACTATAGTTATTGGGTTTCGTTATTTCAATTCTATTCGTTTGATTATTTGTCAGACATATCCTGTAATTATATGACTGAATCTTTTTGTCTGCTGACCCTCTTTTAGCCATTGAATTATTACTTATACCCCACAATAGACCGCTTGACTTATTTCCAGGAATGACATATGGATCGATGCCATCAGGGAATTGATGTCCGCTCAGCATTTGTACCCCATTATGAGTCTCGTTATGTTCTTCATTAGATTCGCGACCTTTCATTTTAAACACAATTTTCTTAATTTAAAAGTTATAATCGGAAGAAGTGGTAGATTTGTAGCAATCAAAATATGTATTCTCAAATACTATTACCATGTTCATATAAAAAGTGTACCCTTTAATCATCATTTATAAGTCAAATATTTAACCTTTCTTATATGTTGTATCATGATTAAATCTCTATTACAAAGAGAAAGTACTGACCGATGACTATCAATAATGTTTTAAAAAGGGTTACAAATTAATCGACTAAACTTTAATAGGTTCTAAATTTTTCAGCATTTTATCTGGGTATACTTTTTATTAGCTTATATTTTCAAACGCAAGTTTTAAAAAGTACTACACTTATTTAAAACTAAAATGATTTTATTCATTTGAATAAATTATACTATAATTAATAATTATTATAGTAATACTTATTCTCATATTTAGTTCAAATGTTTTAGAATTTCATATAAAATAGAATTAAAGTTTCAGTTGAGTAGAGCATCATTTGGGTTAACCAACAAATATAATCATTTCTTAAACGAAATATCAAATGAATAGAATATTTTTTGTTGAGTTAACTAATCTTTTGGGTTTACTAATTGACTGGTTGGCATGATCAAGCTACTTTACTCAACCGACTATATTACCAAAAGTATAGGAGATGTTAGCTCTGGCCATAAGGTCTCCCTCATAACTACAGTCTATAAACATTTTGGCATTGATTACAACATTAGTAACGGTTTGTGGATGAGTCGAGTTCTCCACTTCTATTGACTCCAATCGTTGATTAACTTTTTTAGAGGAAATAATTCTGTGTTCGAATAAAACGCTAACATTTGCTTCAGTTATATATGAATTGTAAACCAGTTCTGCGACGTGTGGTTCAAATGTAAATATCTCTGACTTTCGACCATATTTTTGGCCAATTCTGAGATAAAAATCTTTGGCTAAACCAACGATTGAAGATTTGTCTCCATAATCAGTGAATCCCAAACCACCCGAAGTAATACCTCCCACATGTTTGCCGGGCTCTATAAGAATAACAGTTTTGTTCATCATTTTGGCCTTATATGAGGCCATAACACCAGCAGAAGTGCCGCCATAAACACAAATATCTACATTTATTTGTGTCTCTAAAGAACATCCAATTATTAACAAAATTATAACGAAATTAATTATTAAATTCATCGGAGATTTTAACTGAAGGCAACGAAACACATATTTTTATAAAAATAAATTATAGAATTCATCATAAAATCTAATCTATAATTAAGTGAGAAATGAAAGTCTGTTCATTCATTCATTCATTTTTGATAACTCGAAACAATAATTGATTACAAAATGAGTTAAGAACTTTAAATTCAAAATTTTAATAACATTTAAAGTAGAGATAACACAAATTGATGGATAATTTTCTTTTTACAATATATTAAAACAAAAGTAAATATCAATTAATTGAAAAAAATATTTTAAGTAATTAAGTCTTAAATTTTGGAATAGTTTACAAAATTTTGATATTTTTAAAGTTTGGACTAATACTGAATTCTTCATATAATTGAAACTAAAATCACAAAAAGTGATCTATGGTTTCATCTCTGAATTGTCTCATCGATTAAAAGGACATGAGATCCGGTAACAGCAAAAAGTAGACATAAAAACCAGTTTTTGGTCATTTGTTTATAGAAATGATTTTCTTTTCAGACTTTACTCTACGAAAACAACAAATGACTCAAAAAGTGGTTATTTATGTTCACTTTATTACTAGTATCGGATCTCAGGTCCTTTCACTGAACGCAAAGAAATTATGAAACCAGAGATTAATTACTAATATTTTTAGTTTAATTTGTGGGGAATTAAACACTGAGTTATAGTTAGTGTTGGGCCTCAAGAAATTTCTGAGAAAATCTTATGTTCTCTCTATCATTACTCTCTTTATTTATTCAAATATTTCAAAAATTACTTTCAATATTTTTTGTCAAAATAAATAAGAAACACTTTTTTCTATATTATTCTAAAAGATTTACAGCGCATTAAATATTGAATTTTTAATAATAAGTATGACTGTTAAGTTTCAATTGGATTCTCATATAAAGTATATTTAGTAATATGGGAATCCCATAGAGAGAAACTTTCTCAATATTCAGTTATTTTTGATTTTCGAGAAATTGTCGAACACTAGTTATAGTTCGAATATTTCACAAATACCAACAATTTTGGTCAAATAATTATATAATTATTTAGAAAATTAAGTTATGATTTAATTACTTTAATGATTTTAAACTAAGAATTAATTAATTTATCTAAAATATGATTAATATTTAAATAAAATTTTTGGAATAAAATAATTAATTATTGAAAATATTTATACTAAATATCTTAAATCAGAGATGGATAAAGATTTTGGTTAAAAAGGGTATTTTGCCGATTTTCACTCCGAGGGGTATTTCGGAATACCCCCTATTTTCCATCCTTACTTATATGAATTAGAATAAATGTGCGTGTATCAGAATATGAGTATGGTTAATTCACATAGTATTATCAAAGCGATACATTTAAATTTATATTATGAATAATATTTAATTGTAATGAAAAAAATTGATTGTAAAATGAGTAAGGTCACAGTCTATGGACTCATAGGTATGATAAATAAAATATAAAATTAATGCTTAACCAAGAAACTTTTCACTATTTCACTATGTAAATGATTAATTTATCTGTAAAATTAAAATACTTTTTACATTAATATTTAAGATAAAACAAATAATATTAATGAAAATATCTTTAAGTAATTATCAATTAAATGTCAGTAAATCTATAATTAATTTATATGAAGTATTATTTGTTTATCGATTTATATCAAACGATATAACTCGTGAAACAAAATTTGTAAAATTTATTCCTCGTCTGACAAATGAAAGAATAAATGTTTAGTAGAATAATATATTTAAATATAAATATTAAGCATTAGTTAAATGATAAAAAAGTCCTTTTGTTTAAATATTTATGATTTCTATTAATAATTCAATAAAAGATATGATCCAAACATACATCAAAAGTTTCATTAAATAAATGATTCATTAATTCGCTGTCGTTTACGGAAATATTAAACACTTATTATTGAAAGTAAGTGAAAACGTGACGACAATTAATCATTTTTTATAGAATTTTAACAATCAATTCAACCTTTAATTAATTGAAAATAAATAAAATAGAAATAATGATTAATTCAATTATAATGTTTTCTTTTTTAGGATAACTTTACTAAAGAATAGTTTTATCGGATTTTCAATTAATGTTTTCACTTTTGTTTTTCTTTATTTTCTTATTATCCAAAGGTTTGTTAATATTTAATACAATAACTAAAATATTAAACATTATATTATATTTTAATTCATTTGAAACTTTCACTGATAATTTAAGTTTTTTGCACTTTTATGTAATAGAATTCTTGGAATTAAAAAAATCTAAATAATTTATTAAATAAATAGTTTACATTTCTTGAGTTCCTAGAATTGTAAGAAACCAATGCTAACGTCTATTTGTTCCTTCAAATAATGACATTTCCATTTCTAAATTATATTAAATTATACTTGATAATTTTTACGAAATAAGCATAAACATAATAGTTTAAAATAAGTATCACCACTAGAAAAATTCTGGGGTGTTTTGCTTTATACTGTTAGGGCTGGAATCTAAACAAGGCAAATTTAATTAATTTAATATATTAAGCTAAAAATTTAATAATTAGTTATGAAATTAAATAAATAAATACTTATTGTTATTTAAGTTATTTATTTAAATGGCATATATTTTCAAATCATAATAAACTTCCGTTTAAATTATAATAATACTTATGACAGGTCAGGGATTCCAGCCCTAACAGCATAAAGCAAAACACCCCAGAATTTTTCTAGTGGTGATACTTAGTTTAAAAGTATATCATGAATCATTGTATCTATCTCAATTTTGATATATTTAAAACTTATAAATGAATAATGATTTATAAGAGACTAATTTTTTAATAATTATAAAAATAATTTCTAATTAATTATCAAAATTAATTAGAAATTAAAGTCATTGCAAACAACTCTTTATTTAATTCAAAGAATGAATTTAAAAGTTATGGATTAACTTCAAAATGGGTCAGTTATTCAGTTAATCTTTAAGAAATTATTTTATTAACTTTTAATTACTTTCATAGAATAAGAATTCGATAAATATTTTTAATGATATTCGGATTGCAATCAAAGATATCAATAAGAAATGGTTGGATCGAAGGATTCCATTTCTAATCTCCAATAAATTTTCAGCACAGAATACAACACTTATCGAAGAAGCGATTCATGGCTTTCAAAATACGTGCATTAAATTTGATCCAAAGAGAGAAAAAGACCTCGACTTTATAGTTATTATGGACGGCGACGGATGTAATTCTCCGGTCGGCAAACAGGGCGGACCTCAAAATGTTTCGCTGGGAAAGGGATGCCTTAATTATAATACAATAATACACGAATTGATGCATTCAATTGGATTCTATCACGAACACCAACGCTATGATAGAGACGACCACATTATCATTCATTCCGAAAACATCAAAAGAGGTATAATTAGTGTTGCTAGCTCATCTTTCTAGAATCAAGTAACCATAGAATAATGTTAATTAACATGATAACAAATTAATAATGTTATGATCATATGATCAAATCAAGTAATCATTAGGAAAATAAGAAATTTGAAAAGGATTTTCATACCTAGTAGTTCAAACAAGTATTTCTACTGAACTTGATTAAGTTTAGCAAGTAGAATTTTTTAAATTAAGTTTATGATTTTCAAGTTAGTCAGGAAACTCAGGTATAACCTTAACATTAATTCAATGTATTCCACAATTTTTCAATAAAAGGAATGGAATTTGAATTCACTAAAAGAGCAAAGAATGAGACGATTGATGTCGACTTTAATTATGATTATAATAGTGTTATGCAATACGAAGAGATCGCCTTTTCTAGGAATGGGAGACCGACTGTAATATACTTTTAGTTTTCTTTTACTAACAAAAAATCTTCAGATGGAATCCAAAGTCAAAGGTATCAAATTGGGACCGATTAAGGGTTTGAGTCCAACAGATATTCTTAGAATCAATAAATACTACGGATGTAGAGCTCAAGACTTAGAAAATGAAGAAATTGTTAACACTTTTGATCCAAATTCTATGTAAGAAATGAAATCTAATTTTTAAAAAATAATTTTTTTTAAAGTTGTTTAGACTTAAAATGGAAGAAATTTGATCCAAAAAGTGGACAAATTCTTGTATTTGGAGGAAATGATTCATTTGGCAATAGTTTCTATATTTGCAGAGCTCTGATCAACAATCAAATGATTGGCGGACATCTCTTTGAAGGCATGTGTTATGTCGTTGAAAATGAAAGTGAATTACGAGTCGAAGACTTCCAAGTATTGACACACTCTAAGAATGGTTACAAATGGCAAAACCTGTCCTATAATCGGTTGCCATTGAATGCCATAATTATCATCAAAGGAAGCAATGATTCAATCGGCAGATGTTCTCTAAAATATTTAAATTACAGAACACAAGTAATCGGAACCATTCATTCAGTTAATCAAATATCAGTTCCTTTCAATGGAATTGAGATTAAATGCAATGAATTTCAAGTTTTATTGTGTCGGACATCAAAATAATTGCAAAAAACAAATCAAATCTTATAAATGATATAAAAAAATGGAAATCATATAAAAAAGTGTAGATTCAGTCAAAAAGAAAGAGATTTAAATAAACAAATCAACTGATATGAAGCGTTTCAATCATTGTATCGGAAGAGTTGTCATATTTGAGAGCCGTTTCGTTATGTCTTTTATTTCTAACGATCGGGTCTTCAATCGATTGGTAATAATATTTGCGTTTTTGTCGACAGTCGGGACCGCACTTATAGGACTTACACTTTTTGTTGGGACACTTGAAGAAACATCCGCTGCAGTTAATGTCGAGACAATCGCATAAATCTTCGCCAGAGTTTATATGAACTCCTCTCACGTCAAAGATTTCTGTCTTTTTCTCTGATTTGAACGAAGGGTTGTATTTCTTCACTTTATTCCTCTTTCGAAGTCTTTCATTCTTCAGTTGATTGAACCGATTGTTGTACTTATGGTCTGATCGAAGAGATCTCTGATAATCGACACTCATTTTTAAAAAAAAATCCAATAATTGATTCAAATTGAGTTCAATTAAGAGTTTATTTACTCGAAGTCAATGTTTTGAATTTCATCTCAAAATTCGCACAAAAATTCCGTTACGTTTCAGACTTAGAGTTTTTTTTAGATCAGATATAATATTAAGTGAATTAAATAAATAAATGGACACAAAAATGATCAATGAAAGTTTGCAAATAAAATAAAAATTAATTATAAGTAATGATTTACTTGTTTTTAAAAGAAATTAAAAGATTATTATTTAATATAAAATCATAAAATAAATATTTAGGTGACATTATTTATGAACAAATCATTGATTGTGTTTTGATTTGATTTTGACTCAAAAGTTTAGTCAAACAATTTTTTGTTGAAATGACAGCAAATAAACAAAAGTTTGTATTATTTTTAATAATTAATTAAATTAATGAAATATTTGTCTTAAAAATAGCGTAAAAATAAGTTTTGGAGCCATAGTTTGTTGTGAAGAGACAACACTTTTGGGTGACATAACTATCGGCTCAAAGACTGTAATACATCCGACGGCACACATCGACGCCACAAACGGACCCATAATTATCGGTGAATCAAATCTTATCGAAGAAAGGGTTCAAATAATAAATAGAGGATTAGAACCGATGACAATCGGTTGTCATAACGTGTTTGAAGTGGGATCTCATTGTGAGTCACCACAAATAGGAGATCACAATATTCTGGAATCAAAGAGTTTTGTTGGACCACAAAGTCGTCTCTCAAATGGATGTGTTATCGGTTCCATGTCTTCACTTAATTGTAATGAATTATTGCCTCAAAATACAGTAATTTATGGAAACGATTGTAAGCGTCGGACACAGAATGAGATGCCGTCCCAACAGACCTATCAGTTGGACTTTTTGAGTAAAATTCTTCCAAATTATCAAAGAATAGAAAAACCAAATTTTAAACCAAATATTTGACTAAATCTCGATATAAACCACTTTTTATTTATTCTTTAAATCATTTCAAATATATTTAATAAAATTATTTTTAATTATATTTAAGTATTTGAGTAAAAGTGTAAAAAGTTTTGTTATAAAAGCAATGAATTTGAAGGAATAGTCGCGCGCTTTAAACGAATCAAATATATTATAAAATTTCAATAAAATAACGGAATTAAAGACTTATTTTCTTAAATAATGAGTGAATCGGAGGAAACTTCAGAATCAGAAAAGTGTGAATCAGAAATCAAAGAACTCATTGGTAGGACAGTTGGCAATCAATTCAAGATTTTAAAAGTTTTAGGAAAAGGAAGTTTTGGTATTTGTTTCGAAGGTTTGGACACAACTAATGAGATGAGAGTCGCCCTTAAAATAGAAAAAGACAAAACTTCTAAAGATTTTAAGGATTTAGTGGACAATGAGTTAAAAATGCATCAGATATTGAACGGATCAGAAGGTATTCCTAAATTGTTTGCTCAGGGAATGGACTCATCTATCAATAAACACGTAATTGTTATGGAATTATTGGGCGAAGATTTGGATAAATTATATCATAATTTGTCGAAAAAGTTTTCTATAAAAACAGTATTAATGTTAGCGCAACAAATGATCGCTAGAGTAAAGACAGTTCACCAAAAATGTCTGATTCATAGGGATCTCAAACCAGAAAACTTTTTAATTGGTTTAAAAGGAGAGGAAAGAAAAAAAATATATTTAACAGACTTTGGTTTAGTTGAACCCTATTATAATGATGAAAGTGGTCAACACTTGCCGTGTATTGAAAAGAAAGCCCTTTCAGGAACTGTTCGTTTCTGTTCAGTGAATGCACACAACGCTCAATCTATGAGTAGAAGAGACGATCTCGAATCGATTGCATATATTCTTCTATATTTTTTATGGGGTTCTCTTCCATGGGATGGTTGGCAGAGCATTAAAGAAGACTTATTCTATAATGAGGTTAAACTAAAGAAAGAATCGATTCTACAACAAAATTTTGACGCAATTCCTCTAATTATTAAGAATTATCTCAATTATTGTCGTCTTTTGAACTATGAAGAGATACCCGATTACGACCATTGGATGAATCAGTTTTATAAACAACGCATTGAATATAACTTTGTTTGGGATAATAATTATGACTGGATTTTAATCGAAAATAATTAAATTCTTATATAAGTTTATATTTAATCCAAAATTTGTTAAATTAACTCAAAAAAAAATTTCATAACATTTATTACTTAATTTACTAAAAAAAATGTATATCATATGAATTAAATTTATGAAAATTTCAGTGAAAATCCCTTTATATGTATGAATCGATTCATTACTTCTGTAAATAATTTAATTCAAAAGAAATAGAATTAATTTTACAAAATTTATATAAAATATATTCAATAAAACTTTTAACTAAAGTCGAGGAATGACATCAAAATACGAATTTATAGTGAATTTCACTCAAAATGTTTTATATATTTTGATAGGACTTAGCACTCGTTTAGAAGAGTCTTAAAGAGTAAAGTAATAGAAAAATAAGAGAAACCCTTAAAACAAAAATTAAGGCTTTTATTATTAAAAAGGTTCAAATGGTTATTAAAGATAATGAAATGAATAATTATTTAAAATAATTTATTTGAGAATATTTTATATATTTATTGCTTTAGTCTTAGTTTTAGGAAAAGTTATATTAATTGAAATCAAAAAATAAAGAAGAAATGTCAGTGACTTCGCACAAACTCATCTATAATTAGCGAATCCAATCAGAAAATTGAAGTCAAGTGATAACTTACCATGATTATTTGCTCAATCATTTCAATTATTGTCTTTTGGTATTTCTATTTTGTCAATATTTTAACGAACGGCACAAAAATTAATTTAATTTTTATTAAATAAAAGATAAATATATTTATTCTTTATTTGATTTTAAATGTGTTGAGTCAATGTTCACATTAAGTTATTATATTTAATACATCATTCAATATAAAAGTATTATATACTACAACTATATAAGACTTAAGTAATTGCAGAGCATTTTAGGTATTATACCGGTATAACTATAACTATAATTATAATAGTTGTTTAGTACAAAAATCTCTAATAAGTTTGGGTTTAAGTTTGGGTTTTGAAAATCTTGAGATAATACCTGTGAAAGTCTTTTATGATAAGTCTTATAGAAGTATATTAAGTATAACTCAAAAATTATTACTAATATTAAAAACTGAATTATTTTCAGTTTAAAACTATTTTTAAATCACAAATACATTAAAATATAATATAAATTCATAAGAATTGATTAGATATGACTTTTTGCAACTAAGTATGACTCCCCAGTTATGACCATTTCCTATACCAAAATAGCAATCATTAAAATTTACTCATTAAAACACTTATAATCCGACAAAAATGGATTTTTACTCAAAAATAATTCATATAGCGGTTAGAGAATGGATTTTTCCATGATACTTTTAGATTATTGTTTAATATCGAAATAATATTCATTTTTTAAACAAATTAAGATTAGATTCGCGTATATTTTTTAAATACAAATTAATTGAAAATTTATATAATTCTTGAATTGTCTTAACTAATATTTTGAGTTAACTAACATGTGTTAACTAACACCAAGTTAATTTACTCAACTACAATAAAATGAGTGAAAAAATTCCAAAAAAGGTATTTTCATTGTTACTGTTTCTTAAAATCTATTCTTTAAGTGAAGGATTTGTTTTATATAACTTATAAGTATCCAAATATGTAAAACTTAATTGAAAATAACTTAAGGCTTGAATTCAATTAAAAAAAAAACTTTATTTTTCAAGTTTTGAATAATATTTTTCTTATTTAATCAATAAAATTGCTTTTGGGGTCAATATATCCATTCATTCAAAGACAGTCCTTAAGATTAAAGATATCGAATCAAATCAAATCAAATTAGGATTAAATTTAATTTATAAAAATATTTGAATCAATTCGTTGAGGAATTAATTAAAACTTTATTTAAAAAACTTTAAAAATAATTTTATGTTAGAGAAAGATTTAATATGATCTAGCATATATTTGAATAAATGAAAAGGATATTCCAATAATTTATTGATATCAAATCAACTCTAATAAATTAATATTTACATATATATGTGTATATATGAATGTTGCATGTTTATTATAACTTTAATAACACTGACATAATAGCAATAATTTTATCAACAACAAAAAACATTTATTTATAAAATTGCGGACAATTATATTGGATCACCTTGGTCATTCTTCCAAACTTACTATAAATGCAATAATCAATAAAGTATTTAGCTCATTTAAGTTAAATGAGCTTGAACATCTCAATATTTACGGAAATAAATTTTAATTTATGAATAACAACAAAATGATATTAAATGTATATTAAATGTATATATGGGTAATAAAACAGTGAAGTTCTGAATATTTGCCAAAATTTTCTTCAAAAAATTGTATAAATTTATGGTTTCATTCATTTCCGAATAAAATAATTTAATTATAATTCAAAAGAAAAAAATTGAGTCAATTATTTGAACTAAAACTTAAGATAAAGGAAAGTATTATTTCATTTATAATTGTTATGTTTGAATGTCATTGAATGTTAGTTTCTAAAAGTTGCATGATTAAAATGCAAAAAATCAGTGTTTTTGCAAAACCTGTTGCTTAGTTAATGTTGAGATAATTCCCACACAATATCTTTACTGAACGACAATTTATTTGAAATTCAATTCAATGTCAGACTTATAATGAATGCCTCATTTCGACACTGAGTAAACTCTAGTGTTTCTTATAAACGGTTCGTGACATAAGTCTAATTGTCTCAGACTTTTCTTCGCTTTAAATACCATAACAGGTGTTGCCATAAGTCTTGTGTTGAGAAATAGTTAAGTTTTCCCTTCTATTAAAACTTTTATTAAAACTAACGATAAGAAGCGAAAGTTTGAACGCTATTTACTACTCTTTACTACTCTTTTCTCATTAATAATGATATAAGTTTATATGTATTACCTTAGATTACCTTGTTTAGATTATAAAGAGAGAAATACTGGATACTAATCAGCACGAAATTCAATAAAGAGATTGCAAACAATAGTTTATTAAAAACATATTCATTCAAATCTGAGGTACAAATATGTTTTGATTGGTTGCAAATGATGTCACGGACTGACAGATACTAAACTATATATTTTGGAAATGCATTTAATGCCGACTCTGACATCACTTCTGATATTTGAAAAGACGAGGAATTTATTTATTCAGTGAATAAATAGTTTTAGGAAAAGTTATCGCAAACTTTCAATCGTTTATTTTCAATACATTTTGTAGTCATTAGAAGTCGAGACTTATTTTTAGTAAAACATTTGTAACTCATTTAATGATATCATATAATGTGTTATAATAACTGAGAAAAGAATTTTCGGCAATAAATTCATAAAATTTATTCAATAATTTTGTTGAAATGTATGGCAATAGAAGTGAGTCTGACTCCCACTTGTGAACACTGCCAGTGCGCTGACTCTACAATATTTAAGCCTCTTTTGAAACCCCTCTCCAGTCAACTATCAGTAGAACTAATTCTGAGTTAAATCAGTATTGAGTTTAAGTTCCGACAAATCGGTTCTAACGACAACTCAATGAGTGGTCGAAATAAGTTTTTTAAAATTACTTCAAAGCATTAAATCAGAGCACGTGTTGGGTCGCAGAGAGACTGCTCTCAACAATTGTCTCAACCATTGCCTCTCTTTTTAAATGCTGTTTCAATTGTTTTCATACTTTTATTATCTCTTTTGATAGTTGTGTTTGTTTTCAATCACAAACACTTAGTAAGTGATAAAATACACCAAAAATATATCAATGGATACAACAAAATGAATGTCTTTATGTCTTTCGCTCATCAAATGGTCTCAAATTATTTCTTTGACTAAAGTCTTGTAATAAAGTGTTTAAAGTGTTTGACAGACTCTGTGTTTACAAAACTCAAGAAAAGGGCGTTTATTTTGAACTATTGATTTGACATAACTTTAAGTTATCACCAAAATGTCACAAAACATCTCTTCAGAGATTTTTCTTAATTCAAGTCTTCCAACGAGTGATTTAATCGGAAATTTGTCCCGAAGTTTGACTAATCCGGAAGAAATAACGAAGAAATTTAATAAAGTCTGTGTCGACGGCTTAATGTTACCATTTTGGCGACACTACGACCACAAAGAATGGGTTATAATTCACGGAATAATATATTTTTTAGCGCTTTTGTATACTTTTGTTGGCGTCGCTATAATTGCTGATCGTTTTATGGCAGCCATAGAACAGATCACATCTCAAGAACAGGACGTAATCGTTCGTAAACCGAACGGAGAAAAAGAGATAATTTCTGTCCGTATTTGGAACGAAACGGTCTCTAATCTAACTCTTATGGCTTTGGGTTCTTCAGCGCCAGAAATACTTTTGTCAATAATTGAAATCTGTGGGAACCACTTCGAAGCGGGAGAATTAGGTCCAGGCACAATTGTTGGTTCTGCTGCTTTCAATATGTTTGTCATAATTGCTGTCTGTGTTTGGGTTGTGCCAAATGAGGCCAAAAAGATCAAACATTTACGTGTATTTTGTATAACAATGATATTCTCTGTGTTCGCATACATTTGGCTCTTATACATTTTGGTCTGGTCTTCGCCCGGAGTTATTGAAATATGGGAGTCATTCCTCACTTTTATGTTTTTTCCGATCACTGTTTTGATTGCATTTATTGCTGACAAACGACTTCTTATTTACAAATATTTGGACAAAAGATATCGAATGAAAGGAAAGAAAGTGGTTTATGGCGGCGCCGATGCATCCGATGGCGAAACACTGGAACTGACGGGAGTCGAAGCCAATGGTATTAGTGTTAAAGTTAATGACGTAGAAATCAATGGAGATTTCAAAGTAATTTCGATAATTTTATTATCAGTTTTTTAAATTATTTTCAATAGTATATCGACGCGAGTGATGACGATATCCAACAAATTGAAGAACACAGAGAAGAGGTTATCGATGTCTTACGAAATCTCAAAAATCAGAATCCAAACGCTTCTAATGAAGAGTTGATAGATTTGGCACAAAAAGAGTTGGAAAAACTTAAACCCAAAAGTAAAGCTTATTATCGAATTCAAGCGGCAAAAAAGATTATGGGAAGTGTCGGTGAAAAAGTAAAGGATCACATCCTTAAATCCATTCATGAAGACTTTGAAGGCGATGATAAGGACAAAGAAGAAGTCATTAAAATCTTCTTCAATCCTAAAGAATATACAGTTCTGGAAAATATCGGAACTTTTCAGCTGACAGTTAGTCGTTCGGGTGGTCTCGAGTCTACAATTCTCGTAGAATATTATACAGAAGACGGAACTGCAAAAAGTGGATCAGATTATGAGTCGGTCAGTGGAGTCATATCTTTCGGTCCGGGAGAACAACACAAACAAATTCCAATAAAAATAGTAAACGACGACATCTATGAAGAAGACGAGTATTTCTTCGTCCGTCTGTCGTCCGCCAAATATTTGACGCCCGACTCAGAGCACGACATTCGACCCAATATTATAATCACTGATTCAGAGGCAAAAGTGACAATTTTAGACGACGACCACAGCGGGGTCTTCTCATTCACTAATAATATGGTTCAGGTGCCAGAATCTATTGGTTTTTATAATTTAAGAGTTACTCGATTTTGTGGAGCCAGAGGTCAGGTCACTCTTCCCTATAAGACAATTCCCGGAACCGCAAAACCAAATGTTGACTTCTATTCAGTTGAATCGAAAATTGATTTCGCGAATAACGAAACCCATAAAGACATTGCCCTAAACATTGTTAATACCGACAGCTATGAAAAGAATGTATTATTTTATGTAGAAATCGGAGAACCGATAAGAATAGACTCAGAAAGAAGAAAATCAATGGATGAAAAGGGAGCGCCTCGTTTAGGAGAACTGGTCAAATGTACGGTTAGAATTCGTGAAAGCCGTGACTTCAGAGCTACTGTCGATAAATTGATGCGACAGAAAAAGGCTGTTTCAGCGATAACCACTTCTTCGTGGGAGGGACAGTTCATTGAAGCCGTTAGAGTACCTTCTCTTTACTCTGACAAAGATGAAGAGGTGGATGTGTCTGTTGTCCAAAAGAAGTCATTTATGTCTTATATTCTTCACTGTTTGACTCTATTCTGGAAAATAATATTTGCATGCGTACCGCCTCCAACTCTATGGAATGGATGGGCTTGCTTCGTTGTCTCTATTGCTATTATCGGTCTCTTGACAGCTCTCATCAATGACTTGGCCTCACATTTTGGCTGCACTATTGGTTTGGAAGATTCAGTGACAGCCATATCATTGGTAGCTTTGGGTACTTCAGTTCCGGACACTTTCGCATCAAAAATAGCGGCCGTTAACGACAAATACGCCGATTCTTCCATTGGAAACGTAACCGGAAGTAATGCAGTTAATGTGTTCCTAGGAATTGGTATAGCTTGGACCATTGCCGCAGTATATCATGCATTCAAACAGACTCCAGGAGGTTTTACAGTTCCACCAGGAAGTCTTAGCTTTTCTGTTACTTTGTTTTGCATTTCGGCGTTTGTTTGCGCCGGAGTTATGCTCTTAAGAAGAAAACTTGTCGGCGGAGAATTGGGGGGACCTATGATTTATAAACTGCCGACAACTCTCCTCTTTGTCGGTTTTTGGATATTTTATATCGTTATGTCCAGTCTTGAAGTCTATGAATATATCGACGGCTTTTAAGTTTACTTACAATTGATTGAAACAAATCAGAGAAATGTTTTAGAATTTTAGAAGAATTGAAAATATATGAAGGCATCCAAAAATACATTTAAATGAAAGGAAACTTTCAATAATTACATTCCAATAACTTATTAACTCTAATATAACTCTTTTGAACGCTTTTATATTAAAATTTAAGTTTTAAAGATTAGACGAGTATTAGATAAAAGGCTCACGAATTCCAACAAATACTGAATTGACATCCATTGAAATGAATGATAAGATGTTTCGCATAAATCATAAATATTTTTCAATTGTTTTATACATTCATTTGTTACTCATTTTATATAAAATTGCTTTGAATTTCATATTCAGCTTTATTTTTGTCTGCATTTCGTTATTTTATTGAAAATTTACGGAAATAGTTCTCAAATGACTCCGTATTTATTAATATTTCATTTCTTACTTTTTTGCAAATTTTAGAGGAAATGACTTTTAATTTATAGCTTTGAATTAATAGATATTCAGATATAATATTGAGTTGAATGATAACTGCCTTAAAACTTATTTTAAATTAATATAATATATATTTGATGACTAAATGATCGGATTGGGGGAATTTTGTGCAAGGTCACTCATGTTTTGCTCATTATAGCTTATAATCATTGGCTCTTAAACATTGTTTTCACGTATTTTTGAATAAATTATTAAATATTTTTATTTGAATTTTGATTTAAAAGCAATTATTTTATAAATTGCTTTAAAGTATTTATTTTTCAATTAATTTGTAACTCAAAAAACATTTTCAATAAATATTTTCGAGATTTAATCGCATTTTATTTGAATTTATTTGAATTTAAGGCCAAATTTTATCACAAAATGATTTGTTTTTCAGCAAAACTTTAAATCAAAACAATTTGAGATTAAATGTTGTCGGAAGTCATGCATTGGAAACGTATTTGATTTCATCGAAGGCTTTTCGGGCTTTCTTTAACTCTTCATTCATAGACAAGAGATCCCTAACTCTCGCGTATTTTCGTTGATCTCTTTTGACACAATGGAGAACGTCTTCGACACTAATTTTGCCGTTTTTGCCGATGTCTTGAGCTTTAATAGAGATATCACTAATAAATTGAATGACCAAATCTTCCAACATATCGGCTGATTCGGTAAAAGGGTTTTGGTCATCACCGAACCCATACATCATACAACGCAACTCTTTACCAAATAATCGTTTCCTCTTTTCTTCATCGATCGCCTCGTGAGTCATATCCGCGTCCATTGAGTCCTGAGTTTCATCTTTAATGGTTTGACTAATATTATGATTTGACATAATTACTAAATAAGACTAAAATTGATTAGTATTTCCACTTAAAAATTATTAAATTAAAAAAACAAAAATCAAAACACTTTTGAAATAAAACTAAAATCTATTTTACGATTCAATCATAGGATGGAGTCGTCGGCACTCAAACACTCAAAAGTTTTGCGAAACTCTTAAACTCTTCTAAACTTTTTTTAAAAAACAATTTTGAATTTGAAGTTATTCTGTATTACGAATACTTTGTGACCAATACTTACCGAAACTCAATAAATAATTTTTAAAAACTTTTTAATTAAAATTTATTTCTTTATTATATAATTCTTAAACTTTTATTAATTAATTTTTTTATTGAATATTTAAAACAAATTATCTGAAATAGAAGTTCTAGCAAACTATAATTTGATGGTTAGGACAGTCTTCGTGTTCTTTCTCTCCGAAGGCATAATAAAATTTGTGATCAATTTTTCCGACAACTAATGTCTCAGAATTTCCAAAATGAAGATCACATTTTCCGATATAAACATTTTGTTGGACAGCATTATGTCCCGCAATATAAGCTCTATCGGGAACGGCATCCCCGCCATGTCTTTGCACCCAATCATAGTTTTGTCCGATTAATATTTCATAATTAGTTTTAGTGGCCAACGCCTGACCCCCTATTGTTACGACACATCCAAGTCTTTCGTTAGCTTTTCCTGGAATCAAATCATTGTTTTGTTTGTGTCGACAGATATAAAGTGGTTTTGTGTCGACATCAAAGCCACCGATTATTGCATTTTCAGGCATTTTATTTCCGACCACTGCTTTCCATTGAAGAGAACAGTTCACTGAAATTGCAATCAATGATATTATCAAAACTTGATATGAATTTTGTTTACCCTTTTTGTTGTTGTCTTCAACGGTCAGAATAAATGTACGGATTTGTTGAGGACTTAATTCGATTTTCATATTATTTATATCAACGAAATTAACTTTAATATTGTTTTCATAAAATATTTCATTTGTTCTCCACTTTAATCGATTCGTTTCAGAGAGTAATTGATTAGCGCTTAAAGTCATTTCTTTAATTGACTTAATATTGAATTGTTTGAAGAGTCCCTTCAAATCTAATTCAGTTGGTTTTGATAAGTCATTATTATCTTCTTTTTCATAGAAATGTTCTAGACGAATTAAAATTTGATCTTGTTTCCATTTTTCTAGAGTTAATAAATGAATATTTTGTGGTAAATCTCGATTTAACTCAGAATAAGAAGTCTTGTATTTGTTTTGATAATCATTTGTTGATTGAGTCAAAGGAGAAAATGTCATCAGAGGTGACATAAATAGTCTTTGACTTAAATCTCGATAAGATTTTGGGGATTCACTGATAGGTTTGAAAAATAAGAAATGTTTGCCTCTGACCACAAGTCCTTTTCCGTCGACACCCGTTTCATCGGAAGGGATCCATGAAGTGAGAATTCTTCGGTGAACCATAAATTCAATTTGACCGTCGACTTCACTGGAGCCGCCCTGAGATCTATCGGTCAAAACTGTTAATTGCATTCCTTTTTGTTGGTCTCTAATGAATGCTTTGGAATAAATGGGATAATAATTATTTTGAATGTTATTACTATTTGAACCACAATTTGTTTTAGTATTGGTTCGACTTCTTTTCACCTGAAAAAACATATTTTAGGATTAAATCATTTATTTGTTTTGACAAACATTTTGTCTTCCGTTGGCGTCCGTATAAAACACTCCATTTGTGTTAAAATCGGTTTCAAATCTTGTGATGATTTCTTTACTCCAATTATCATCTCTAGGAATGTGTCCAACAATCCATTCCAATTCTATGAACTCTTCGTCTTCATAGACACGAATAGTCTGTGAAATCATATCATTCCAGTGTTGTTTTACTTCATGGACTAAACCATTGCTATAAACTGATTCCAATTGAACTGATTTGGTGTCGATATCATTAACTCCTTCAGAGCAGAATTCATAGACTGAGTCGTGTTGTGATTTGTAATATTTAAAAGATTGTTTCAGAGGAAAGGTTTTGCCGTTCGATAACTTTATTGATTGAATATTTCCAGTTTTATCGTCTAAAGTCAATACAAAACCCTTTCCTTTTAGCTCAAGAGGTTTGTTATCGAAGACTTTTAAATCTTCTCTAATTTTATCTAAAATTAAAGAAAGGGTTAAAACATTTGTTTTGATTAAATTTATTACTTATTTTTTTAATGAAAAAAGTATTGAAACCCATTCCAACGATATTAACCTTAAAGACTAATTCAAATTTGGCTAAACTGTGACGTCCAGGTATATTAAGAACTGCATTAGCGATCGGTATTTTGTGAATTTCTTTGATTTGGTTTCCATTTGAGTCTAAAACTTCATAATTATTGTCGGAACTCTAATCCATTGCGAAACCGGTCTTCCGATTGGATTATAGAGAGTTAGAGTGAATTCTTGATTGTTTTCAGAGACATTGCATTCACTTATATTAAGTCCGTCGCAGAAAATCTGTTTTGGAATCATTTTAATGGATTCTTGTTTTGGTATTAATTTATTATAAGTTCTGTTCACCACTTCTTTCAGAGCATTGGAACCACTAAATAGTCTTTGAATATAGTCCTCTATAGTGGGCTGCGGGGAAGTACCAGTAATAGCGTCGTGGTGTGTCATTATTCCCACTTCATTCTTGGCCTCATTAATGAAGGGCTCATTTTCTGGAATTCTAGTGATGGCATCCAATTGTTTACTAATTTGTAATAAATTATTTGTGGTTCGTTCCTGTCTTTTCAGTGAAGGTCTACTCGTAAAGTATCCAGTCCAAAGAGGAAAGTAGTCTCTTTCTCTTCGTGTAAACGTATGATTAGTTTGATGGACAGCCCATAAATAACACATTGGATTCGAGTAAATCAAATTAACTTCTGGATGGTTGTGATTAACCGTTTCAATAAGTTTATCCAAATTTGTGAAATAGTGTTCAGAATTTTTGTATTTAAAGTCATCGCCGAATGTCATCAAAACGTGATTAGTATTTCCGTAGTCTTTATTCCATTGTTGGCCTAATTTAACGATTTCTTCTGCTTTTTGTTTCTTATTTCCTTCGTTTATATCATTTCCTAAATAATTCGGTTAAATAAAAACCATTAATAAATAGAAAAACACTTAAATACCGGTTTCAAAATCGAAACCATTTGGAGCAGAATAATGGTTGTGCAGAATTGTGGTAAAGATTTCAGAAGTTTGACCCAAGTCTTGACTCCCTCTCCAAATAAACTCTCCCTTCGGGAATACACCCCTATTAAAGACATGTCCATCAAAACCCATTTGTGCGTAAAGAGATGGCATCTCTTTGGAGGCACCGAAGGGATCGATTTGCCACGAAATCAATGGATGACCGCATTTCCCAAATAATTTATCCAAAATATTCAATCCTAAAGTCATTTGATCGATAATCTCGTTATAATGTGCGGACCCCTCGTCGTTGACAGTATAGCCTCCATTTGCAAAACTTAATTGACCGGAAGCCACCAATTTTTTAACTAAAGTTTGCGTTTCGTTATTCTGTTCAGACCACCAACGCTTGAAGTAATAGGTCTCCACTTGAGTGAACTTTCGTTTTGGATTCTTATCCAAAGAATTGACAACATTTGTGAGAATGTGTTGGACGTCATCAAAGAAATATCCGTCACAACTCTTAAGCCAACCGACGTCGTCGTGACTGTGCGCTATCACATGAATATTTAACTTTTTTGTGTCAATTCCTTTACACGAATCATAACCACATTCTCCCAATATTTCACTGATAAATATCACTGAAATCAAACTTAAAGCTATTCCTAAGTTATTGAAATTCATTTTGAATACAATTTTAGAAAATTCAAGTTCTTTGCACTCAATTTATACTCTTTTCATATCTATAAAACAAGGTTTAGGGCAAAACCAATAGTCATTACATTCACCAGGGACATTCATCGTTAGTATTATACTAATAATATCTTAATCTCTATGTCACTCATAGAGAATATATAGATGACATAGAGATCAAAGGCACTAATAACAAAAGCCCTTGCTCACATTATGTTATTCTATTTATACAATGACCAATTGTTCATTTGAAGTAACCATTAATTTGAACCAAATGTCTAAAACCAAGCTTGTTCAAATTAACGATGGGTCACTGTAATTATTAAGTAAAATAATCAATTGAGCTTGATTAACTTATAAGAAAAACTTCCAAACTTAAGTTTTGATCAAAGGTTAATTTTGTTATAAATTATATCTCAAAAAAAGAAAGAGCTAGATAAGTTAATCTTTGATTATAAAGGGATATATAAATGGTGTAATGAAAAGGTTTGACAAATATATTGAAAATCGATTGAAATGCAATTTTAAATTTTTGAGGAAATCCGGAAAAGAGTTCTGTAAACAATTTTATCGTTTATATATATATTTCACAAAATTTATTAATAAAAAATGAGAAAGGTACTTTTTAAAATAAATGTACAAAATTTCATTAAAGTTGTAACGAAAGAAAGCCAATCAAATGTAAAAAACTCTTACCTTTACTTCAATTAAATATCAAAATTGATATAAACTTCAAAATACTTCAAAACAAAAGACAAAGAATCAACTTAAGAGATGCTCCAGATATGTTTCAAGGACAATTTTTATTAAAAATAATATATGTTTGACATTTTAGAATATAAATTTCCTTGCTCAATATTTAAATTTTTTGAAATATATAAACAATATTTAATATTAACATAATTTTTAGGAACAGTTTTATCAGATAATTATTTAACAAATGAGTTCATTAACAAAGTTTTGTCAACTTATTAAGAGCTAAAAAAAATTAAACTCAATTATCACTCAATAAAAAAGAATTTGTTCTTATGGACACTCAAACCACACATTTATTTGATAAGATTAATCACATATTTTCAAAATGAGTGATAATCTAGTACTGGAATTTTCAAAGTGCGCGCTTTAAAATATAATCAAGAAAAAAGTATATCTAGAAAAAGTGTTTAAATTTGAAAAATATTTGAGGTCTTATTAAAATCATTATTTACTTTAAAGTTCAACTTTAGAGAACATTATTTATACTCATGGTCAATAATTTCTCTTTATAATAGAGATTTGACCATGAGACAACATATAGGAAAGGTTAAATATTTTACATATAAATGATTATTAAAGGGTACACTTTTTATATTAACATGGTAATAGTATTTAAGATTGCAAAATATATTACTCCAAAAACTACTCGATTTTTGCATCCTAGGTGATAATCTCATTATTTTTACTTTTCTTTAAGTAAATATAGAACCTTGATGTTAAGTCGTTTAAGCATGCAACATTTACATAATTTGAACAATAAGTCAATTGTTTATTAAACTTAAAGAATAATTTGAATTAAAAATTCTGTATTTAATAAAATAATGAAATTCGATGTCTTTATATATAATTTATTAAATATAAGAGAATAAAAATACACTTTTAATGAGTTATCTATAATAATATTATTTATCAAAATTCTATCGAAGATTGACTTCAATTTTAGTTTTGTGTCAATTGTTTTAACAATAAATAGAGTTTCAAAAATAGATATTCAGTACTTTTTGAAGAAATGCCAAAATAAGTTTCAATTAATTCAAAGAAACTAATTAAATAAAAACAATTAAATGACATTTTATTGATATTATCAGAAACACAATTAATGTGACTATAATTGAATTAATGTTTGCAAAACATCGCATACAATAGATATTAAGGTTTAATTGAGTATCAATTCGTTTGGGAATTATTTCATGAATTTTATAAACACAAAAATAACTTTTATTTCATATTTTTAGTGAATTTAAAGATAAATTTCATTAAAATTCTTGAAAAGAATCAGTTTATATAAGAGAAGAGTCAATAGAGATAAACAAATAGTTTAGACCAAACTGTTTGCAATTCGCGTCGAATTATTTATGTATGGATTGTTTCGATTAAAATGAAAAATATCTGAATTATTGGTCAAATGATTCCTTCTTTTGCAACAACACTGATATATCATACGACGGAAATTACTTGACATCAAACCGTAAACAAATGGGTTTAGCGCTGAGTGAATGAATGATAATAAATAGCAACCGATTCGTGCGGTATAAGTCCACTGCGAGAAACTCTGTAAACCAAATTTGATGATTACATTGATTACGAGTCGCGGACCCCAACATAATAGGAACAGAATGACCACCAAAACCAACATCTTTATAACCTTTATTTTATAAAATTCAAAATTATTTCTATTTATTTCTTATTGCATCTAGGTTATATGATCTTATATCTTATTGAGGTAAATCAAAAATAAATAAATTGAAAGTCTATTATAATACTAAACAAAAGATATTTAAATAGATGTCAAATGAATTGTTATGTAAGGCCTCGATATATCCGTTTTTGAAATAATCATATAAAAGGAAATTAAAACGACATTTGATAACATTATTTAATTAAAAGATGTTTTGAAGGCTTTGTATATATTTATAGTTGTGATGAGTTTTGACAAATAAAAATTCATATTTTTTTGGGTTTTATTTTGAAATAAAATACTTTCAGAAGAGTTGTTATAATAAAATATTGAATACTTTTCTCAGAAAAGTTTTCTGATTTAAATTCTGTTCCCAATAATATGGACTTTTCTGTTAATAGTGAAACATTTGAATTACAAATACTCTGATTTTAGTAATAGGTTTCAGAGAATTTCTCAATTCGAGCACATTTTAAAAGTCAATTTAAATATTTTAAAGAGTAAACCAAAATTCAAACCTGTTTTCGACCTCTGGTTATATCAGAAGCATTTGAATGTTTATTAGAAACAACGGTTGTGTCGACTGAGTCGTGTCGATGAGGTTTGACTGATGGCCAACAAACTAAACACTCGAATCGTTGACTCTTAACCGTTGATCTCAAGGATTAAAATATTAAGCCTTAGATTTAAGTAATTTACATAATAATTGCTTATTAGAGTCAATCCAAACATTACTCCATTTATGAAGTATTTTAACAAATAATTAAAATTTGAAACCATTATCACAAAACACAAAACAGAATCCAAAAGGAATTAAGCATTTTTACAAAATATTAATATAAAATAACATTGCTACAATTCTAAACATTTATATCAAATGATATTATATCTAATAAATTAAATAAGTCATATCTAGTTAAAAAATATGCTCTTGCTAACTATGTTTAGGATGTTATATGAATACAAACACTTTATATATTTAATATTTAGTCAAAAATTAAAGAATAAAGAAATTAAAATAAATTTTAAAGAATGCGTTTAATTTTGAGTTTATTTAAGTCTATTTTATATATTTATTTGTTTTAAAGTAATATTTACGTGGATTTTATGCTTTCTGTGTTTGTCATCGAATGAACAGATTTATTGCTATTCCAAAGCTCTTGCATTACCAGAAAATAGCAAATAACCATAAAAAGCGCCGGCAGTACAAACATAACCATAAGCTGATAGACAGCTACAGAAAAAGCCAAATCGTCGTCAGAATCCCAACAATAATAAGCTGTCAGTGAAGTCGAGTTATTATAATAAGTCATCGAATAAATGCTCTAAAAATTAATTCCATATTATTATCATTTTATAAGAAAATTCATTTTACTTTAGTTAAGAGGACAGGAGTTGCTAAAAGAATGGCCAAACCCCATACCAGAAACAATCCTTTCCTGGTAGAGCTCATGGTACACCACGAACGGGCTTTAATCGGATATACGATCACTAAAAATCTTATAAAATAATTCTTCTATTAATTCAATTCATAATATATTTAATAATTAAGAATATATTAAATTTTTATTTTATTTTGTTAAATGTGTTCATCACATCATTTGTGAGACAAATGTTTATTAAATGAAAAGTACTGAGAAATTAAGAGTTAATTAAATGACATTAATGTTTATTAAGTGTTGTAACCATTCCTTCATTCCTTAAATACTACTTTTCTGTTTTCGTTATTTAATTGATAAATTACCTAGAATAATAAATTGACTTTTTTTAGGGCATTGCATTAAAATTTAATTGTCAATTTCTAATTGTAGCAAGACCATTTCAATCTAATTGTCTGCTATAATATAGTGATTCTAATTTAGAATAATTAGTGGGAATTAATTTAAGATAATTATAGATTTAATTTACTGAAAAAATTCTGTTAATTACTTACCTCTCAATACTGACGGCCACTAAATTAAGAACAGTAGCCATTCCTGAAAGCATTTCCACATAAGAACTCATTTTACAAATGTTTCCGCCCGTATCCCAACTGATCACAAAATATTCCAATGTTTCCAACGGAACGAATACCAAAAGGAGGAGAAGATCTGCTGCCGCCAAACTCACCAAAAACAGAGCCGTTGGAGATCTAAATCTTCCCCTCAGAGACCACATCACTATCACTAATATATTACCCGTTATTCCTATTAAGAAAGTGATGGCGTGCGTTGCAATTATTGGCACAAACGCTAAAATCAATGATAAATCATTGATTAACTAATTTTTATCATTGATTACTAATGTTTAACCAGGGTTTATTGCTGACGGGTTTAACATTTCGTATGGATTAGACATAAATATTCTGTTGTTCGCCAATGAAGACATATTTCTGTTCATCTCTTCATAAGAAACGGTTGAATTCATTTTTTTGATGATTTTCTTTTGATTAAAATAACTTTTTTTTTAAATATTTTGATCGAAATAATTAATTCGTAGTCATACCTTAAGCAGAAAAAAATACCAAGATTGTTCCAACTAGAATATTAAATATGGAAATGAAGTAAAAAATTAAATTAAGTTACAATAAAAAAAATCAAAAATTTTATATTCAAAGTTAAATGAATTCTAATGAGATCTCAAAAACCTTTGTATTCCTTAAGTATACTTATTTTCTATTCATTGAAAGTAGAAAATTGTGGTTAAAAGCATTGTTTTTATCATTGAATTCATTTGCTTTTTGTGATACCGATATTTAAGAGAAGTTATTTTCGGGGATTTTATTTAACTTTAAATAATTTTTGATGCATTAAAATATTATTTAAATTTTAGTAACTTTACGCAACTTTTAAGGGTTTTGTGTAGTATTAATATTTTATTTTTCATCAAAATTGTATTTATATCAGAAGGAATGTAAAATAATATGAAAAATTCTATTGAAAATTCTTATTAATTTTCTATAAAGTCTTTGTTTTAAAAAAGTTATTTTTCAAAATATTTGTCTTTTAATTATTAGTCTACATATTATATATTTTATTGATTTCAATGTACACTCATTAGGAAAATTAATGACAGTCGTTTTTTTGCCCCTCTCTCCTTTAATATTTGAGATTTTAAATTTATTTTTAAACCCAAACTATGGTTTTTTCTGGATTTTATGAAAATATAAATAATTTTAGATTAACTTGATTATATTTCTGAAAACTCATTGTTTCCTAAATTTCTTATATTTCAAACACCTAAATATCTATTAATTTAATTTGATTATTTTTTAAAACAATATTAAAATTTAATCGATACGTGTATTTTTATTTCACAATATTTTTATTAATATAGATAAAATCAGCATGCAAATTTAAAAATTTTGAAAATTCGAATTGATCCAGTTCAAATGTATTTTAAACAAACTTAATCAAACCAATTGGGTTTAGTGCCAGGTAAAATACTGTATTTGTTTACCGAGTTTCATTGAATTATCTCAACTGAATCCAAAATTATAGCCTATCAATTAATTCCTTATATAGAAAAATTCAATTAAAAATACACATTAAATCAAATTTTTCAAATTTCTTATTAAATAGAAAATCCCTTTTTGGTCAATAACTATGGATTGAGCTGAGATAATTCAGTGAAACCTAGTAAACAAATACAGTATTTTAATTGGCACCAATTTCAATTTATTTCATTAAATTTGGCTAAGAAATATCTGAACTGGAACAATTCGAATTTTCAAAATTTTGAACTTGGAAAACAGATTTTATCTAAATTAATAAAAATATTGAGAAATAAAAATACACGTATAGCGTATTAATTTTAATCTAGTTTTAAAAAATAATCAAATTAAATTCATATCTAATAAGATTGTAATATAAGAATTTTAGAAAACAATGAATTATCAAAAAGATATTCAAGGTAATTTGAAATTATTTTTATTTTCAAAATATCCAGACAAAACCATATTTGGCATTTAAAAATAAATTTGATATTTCAAATACTAAAGGAGAGAGAGGCAAAAAACGACTCACTAATTTTCCGAATGACTGTATATTTAGATCTTAATAAAAAGAAAGATTTTATTTATTTTTTAAAATTTTTAGCTTGATTAATGATCATACTTTGTTAATATAAGAGAAATTATCTTTAAATCAAATTTCTTAATTTTATTTCTCATATTAGTAAATTTATGATTTTATCCTAGATAATAATTTGTTTTTTATTTAAGCATAATATAATTTCAACTAGGAGAAAAATATATTTACTAGTTATATAGTTAGAGCTCCAGAAATTATTTAAATAATTTTTTATATAATTAAAATATGAAAAATAATAACTTTATCATTTTAAACACATTTTAATAAATTTTTTAATAACTTTTTGAATGACTTTTAAAATGACTTTAAAGCATAGATGGCTAAAGGATCCGACCTCAGGGGGGTATTAGAGGGGGCATTTTGGCTCGGCTCATGGGGGTATTGGGGGGTATTTTTTAGGGACCCAAAATGCCTAAAACACATAAAACGTCAATTTTTAGCCTTTTTCTGTCGTATATGACTATTATTAGTCTTATTTTAACGTATTTTATCAAAATTAGTGCTAAAAACTTACTTAGAGGGGGTACCTGACTTTTCGGCTCAGGGGGGGGGGGTATTTTCAGGATTTTTCACTTCAGGGGGGATTTTTTTTAAATACCCCCCCTTTTAGCCATCTATGCTTTAAAGATCTTTTTAAGATCCTTTAATACAACGCTTTACTTATTAACCATTTTCATTTGAGAATAAAGGATATTCTCGAATAAGTTATTGAGAACTCTTAACCAGGGATGGCCAAAAGTGAGTTTCCGGAATACCCCTTGAGTAGCAAAATTAGCAAAATACCTCCTTTGGGACCCTTAATATTAGCGTCTATGGACAGGCACTAGACCTGTTGGGATTTTTTGGTCTAGGAAGTATTTTGGCCAAATCACCCTCCCTAAGACTCGATCCTCTTGTCTTTCCTGCTTTTAACTCTTTTCGAGTTATAGAGGTTTTATTGTTTTGAGTTCTAATATTTCTACAAATGAGTCAAAATTGTTTTTTTTTGTCGACAAATACATGTCTCACAAATGAATGCCAGACATAAAAATAAAGATTAAAAGTTTTGTAACAATAATTGATGTCATTATCGACGACTTGTTGTTGACTACAACTCATACTTTAATATAAGAATTCATTTAATATTAAGAAATGTTTCGTTCGTTAAGCATCTGAAGAACAGATGGATTCCAAACCATTTAAGAATTGGAAGCATTTCTTATATTTTGGAAATTTCTAAAAACAAAATTTTTGTTCACTTATTGAAAGTCGCTTTAATTAGTAATAAAAATAAATGAATCTTGCTAAATTATTCATCAGAGATGGGAAATTGAATTAATAAATCTTTAAACGAAAAATAATTGTAGGAAATCTTGTTTTGCAATAAAAGTAAAATTACTTTAATTTAATTTGTTTCCCAATTTTTCAAACCTTATGTTTAGTAATAAATTCAATAATTTAATGTTTCGGTTGCTTTACCTATGCTTTTGGCAAATAATATCAAATTTGTTTCACTTCTTATTAAAAAAAAACTAAATTCATATATAAATTCAATTTCGAGAATGTCTTCAATTATTTGATAAAAAAAATTTTCTTTAACATTACATCACAATTACTGTAGTATTTATCCATTTATTGACTACATATGAATAATATGAATGCATTTAATTAAAATCCTTATTCAGTAGAGTTTTCAATATAGAGAAAAATAGTTTGGTATTACCTAATTTTTTTAATCTAACAGAAAAAGTTTGGACTCATCTTTAGTCAACCCTTACATACAATGTAGTTAAGACTTGGTTTTGATCGATAGTTTCAAAGTAGAGCTTATATTACAGCAAAAATCACATTAAAGTTCACTTCATTCAAATTAGTCGGACTTCAGATGAATGTTATCGCAAATGAATGTAGTTTTTGAAGTCAAAAGATTTACTAAAAATATAGTATAGAATATAGACCGGAAGTGAATTCACTTTTCACTTATTTTTCACTCACTTCACTTCACATAAGTGAAGATTAAGTGAAAAGTGATTGAGATTTTTATACACGTGAAGCGAAGTGAATTCACTTCAGTATTTTATTTTCACTTTTTTCACTTTTAAAAAATTTAAAACAGTAAATCCTAAAATAAAGTACTAAATATTGCTATTTTAGTGCCATTAGCCTTATATTTATTAATATTATATATAATCTAAGCCATAAAAATGTGAATCATTTACTTTTAAATATTTATTTTTGGTTTAATTATTAAAATAAATTACCTTTAAAAAATGTATACCGCTTAAGTGAAAAAAGTGAATTATAAGTGAATCACTTTTAAAAATTGTTAAGTGAAAGTGAAGTGAAGTGAATGAGAATTTTATTTACGTGAAGTGAAGTGAATTCACTTTCAGATGTATTTCGGACCCTAGTATAGAACTATTTTCTATTGGAAAATCTAAATTCTACCAAGAATATTTTATTAAAAGATCAGAATATATTACAACAAATTTGATTTTATGGCACTCAAGTAGTAAAAAGTTTCTAATTTATTATTCTTTTTTTATTTAATAAATTTTTAAAATTGTTAAGAGTCTAAACTTTAAACTCTAAAAGAAGAGCCAAAAGTCTATTCAGTTCTTTTTGATTAAGACTTTTGGTATTAAAAGAATTTTTTATTTTATCCGAAAATGTCTTCAAAATATTTTTGATTTTTTGTCAGTTTTTGTATAAAAAAAATCCGAGAATTAAATCAAAACTATTAAATTTTTATAAAGAATATAAACCCCAAAAAAATTGTTAATAAAATATTTTTCTGGTAAATGACATGCATTGAAGCAAAAATAATTTAAGCAAGAATATATTATGCTGACAACAAAATGGAATTTCTTCATTCATTTTAAACATCTGACAAATTTTATAAGAAATCAATTGTTGTCTCAAATAATAAGAGATCTTTGATTAGACAAACTGTGAAAAACATAATTAATTTTTTTAGAAAGATATGAGTCTTCCCATTGAATCCGTAATTCCTTTTCAATCAATAATATTGCGCTCAAAACTAATATTATTTTTATATGAGGTTCTGATATCTAATACTGAAAATCTTTTAACAATAGTTTGGGGCAATTCTTTACAAAATAATTCTTTTGTATTTCGTTTTTCTAATATTTCTTTCGTTTTAGTAATAAAAAAAATGAAACGATTATAGAATTTTTATTAAAGAAAATTTCAAGAATTTCTTTCACACATTTAGTCTCTATTTATTTGAAAGTCGTTTCCATTGTTTATCATTTTATTTATTTCAGTTTATTAAATAATAGATATAAATAATTTTTTTAAATTATTGTAGGATTCCGTAAGCAATTTATATCCTTTTTTTTATTATAATAGTAGTAATAATAATAAGGGATAAATTTTATGTGAAGTGAATCGATTGTCACTACTATTGTGGGAATTTTAAGTTCATTTAAGATTTGATTTTCGTTATATTTTTCAATTATTAGTTTGAAGTTTATTGAAAAAAAAAACACTTGAGATGAGTGTAAGGAAGTGCCAAAAAAGTCTATTTCACACTCGAGTTATTTGTACTTTACTTCTGATGCGTTATAATATTGGATTCAATTCATAAGTATTGGTATTTGATTGTATTCTGATATTCACTGAAAGAAATTTATTTGTATTTTACATTTCTGTTGACAAATGATTGAAATGCAAACACTTTTCAATTGTAATCCAAACTTGTTTTGAAATTTCCCGAACTTTCCTATCGATTAAAGTTATAAAAAATTGATTTCTTTCTTATTTGTTTTGAAGTGAATTCAGTACTGAAACTTTAAGACGACTCAAATAAGTCATTAAATTTATGATTGAATGAGTTTTAGAGACCAGACTTAAAATACAGAGAAAAATCACTTTATTTCTAAACTATTTTCACAGAATAAATGAATTCAGTGTCATCTTTAAGCTCTTGGACTTCTAAATTTTGGTGGGATTACTTCCATTTCCAAAGCAAAGGAATATTTTATTGTAAAACAACTGAAAAACATATAAAGAAATATTGCATTTCGACGCTCAGAGACTAAAAAATAGTGAAAATACAATATAATAGAAATATTTTATTTGTATTTAGACTTAAAAATTTTATAATTTTGAAAAATTAAACTCTAAGCGATGTCAGAATTTTCCTCGAGCATTACCGGAACAAATATAATATCTAAGAAAACTTTTATGGTAACTTCGTTTAACCGAAGGGTTAGCTTTTTTTCAAAATCTAATAAAAGCTTTATTACAAAAATCTGAAGAATAGAGTCTTATAACTATATTTTTTCTGTCATTCTTATCATAAAAAGGGAATAAAACGTCTGTAACTTATCTCTCATCTCAAATGACAACAACTTAGAGTTCGAATGTTTTTTACAATACTTTTACACAAATGTGAAGAAAACTCGTATTAAATAAATGTTTGTTTTCTTTCAAACTGAGAGAATTGTAAGAAAATTGTCGCTTCAATAAAAACCAAATTTTAAATATAATGAGAAATAATTAAATGTTTGTTCATTCGGTGAGATTTTAATTTATAGTTGAAATTTTTTTTCCCGATTATAAATAAATTTTTGTATTTCGGAGAAAGAGTTAAAATCTCATAAAAATAGTCGAAATTTCAATTGAAAAATATTTTTAAAATATTAAGTCAACTAATTATCTTTTAAATAAAGCAAGGATCAATCTTCTATTCTGAAGATTATGAATTCGTGACATTTTCCTACTTTAGGGCAAAATTATGTTTAGTAAAATTCAGACATTAATTACTTTTTAATTAACACGAATTTAAGGCAATGCGTCAAAACATTTATAGGTCTTATTGGCTTATTTTAAAATACCTTGTTACATCAAATTTAGTTTTAGATGAATTTATAAATAAATTTAATGAATTCATATTAAAGAATACTTTTATTTGTTTACTTTTAAAGGCTTTAGAATTAACTTAATTTTCAATATTTGAAGAGAAATTCATATAACAATGAAATGGAGGATTGGATTCATTAAAATCTAAAAAACAATTCATTAACTCTTCGACGGCATTATAACTGAAAGGTTTCGCAAAAATCAATAATAAAATCAAATTTTGTCATTAATTTTAGGTTTATATCAAAATTCCTTCCATTTAACTATATTTTCATTTTCAAAAATTTAGAGCAAAAACTAAAACTAAACTAAATTAAAGTAATCAAGGGCAACTAATAAATTGTAAGAAGTCATCGGAATATTTCATTACTTAACTTTATTTTTACAAAATCTAGTGAAGACTAAAAGTGAGCATTAAATTAATGAATCGCTTTTTATATTGAAAAAGGATTTTCTACAGATTTTGTATTTAACGTTTTAAAAGTAAAGATTTACATAAAAGTAATGTAAGTAAATGTAAGTAAAAGTAAATTTGAAATAAAGATATAATTAAAGAAATAGAAACACTTTCTTATAAACTTAAATCATTTTTACTAAATGTTAGGAAAGAATATTAAAGAGAGCATCAAATGATTTCTTAGAAAATTTTATTATAATTTTTTCGTTGTAAGTATTGTAACAAATGTTATATAATTTAAATTGAGAGACATTCAAATTTTCAGTCGACGAGTTTCTCGAATATCCCTTTATTTTGTTATGTACTGAATCTTAAACCTTTCCAATGAAGAAGTAGTGAACGGAAATTCCATATAAGAGTCAATTGTCTGCGAATCATTTGAGCAAATTAACCGAAAAAAGGAAATTTCATTACTTAATGACCCTTAAGAATGACTTTTTTTAATGAAAAAAGTTTACTAAAAAATAATGATTGAGGTTTAAAGAAGATAAAAGAATGGACTCAAAGATTAACAAAACATATTCAGTGGTTTTCTTTAGAATAATTAATATTTATATTTTGAAAATTTTGTTAAAATTAATGAACAAAATCTTCTTAAAAATACATTTTCTAATGACATTTATTAAGAATTCATATAAGAAGAGTTTTTATAAGACATACAGTTATTGCGTTTTTAAGATGCACTCATTTTGTCCCTGTATCTCTTCTAATTTTCAAAGGAATTGAATTCTTTTTTAACCCCAACTATGGTTTTGCCTAAAGTTTTTCCAAAAAATTTTATTTTATTTTATCTAGTATATTTTCTTTAGAATTTGATGTTATATACCATGTTCATTATTTCAGAAATAAC
>JAQFZM010000341.1:0-37039 GCA_034695785.1 Galumna obvia
GTACTGACCAATGAGTATAAATAATGTTCTCTAAAGTTGAACTCTAAAGTAAACAAATGATTTTAATAAGACCTCAATTATTTTTTAATTTTAAACATTTTATCAAGGTAAACTTTTTTTCTTTATGATATTTTCAAGCGCGCACTTTAAAAAGACCAATACTAAGTTATAATAATAAACAACGAGTAGTTGTTTAAAATGATACCAAGATCATTAAAATCGGTTCACAAATAAAGAAGTTATGCTAATTCAAAATATAGGGTTTTGAACACAAAAACGAATAGTACCCTACTAAATATTACACTAATAGATAATCCAAATATTTTGTGATATTTAAATAAAATATAATAAGTGGAACAAATTTTTTGCTTGAAACTTTCTGATCAAACCAAAAATAAAGTAACTGGTGAGGGTCAAATATGTAAGATTAATATATAATAAAACTAAATTTTTACAAATTCTGAACCATTTATATAAAAGTAATTTAATCTCGATAAAATTATCTTATTATTAGTTTTATATAACGTGCATTTATTCTAGATTATTTTGTTGAAAACCGAATAAAAATCTTTTAAGCCATTCAAAAATAATCAAGGTTTGACCTTAAGGTGATGCCCTCATAGTTATTTTCTTGGCAGTATATTAAATAATAAAAATAAATTGTTCCAAACTATTTGTTTCTAATGGAAACTTTCTATATTTGATTTGTCCGTTTCTTTACTAATGTTTAATTAGTAGACCAAGCTTATTTTGTTCGCTTCTGAGCAGTTTAAGCTATTTTAAATATAACTTATAATTTATAACAAGAAATGGCCAAAAGTATATGAAGATTAAAATAAAAGCTTATGATAGGAACTTGCTAAAAATGATCAATCATTTATCAATTTTTTGAATTTGTATTAAAGTCTATTTTAGGTACAATTTTTGTAAGCAAACGTTCATTAATGAATCATTAAAACAGTCTTTTAAACCATTTATAAATATCTGTTTTGAATTAATCAGGGTTATTTCTAATCTATTAAATTTTAATGAAATGTTCATAAGTGATCATAATAAAGCATACGTAATTGTTACCAAGCTATTTCTTAATCTTCATTTAGTTTTGGGTATTTCTGTTTATAAGTTATAAAATTTATTATAACTTATTTCCAACAATTTGTTGAAAAATTAGTGAACTTTCGATTTAAACAGACTTTTGACTAATACTGAATTAACTGAACAAATATTTTATTAACAAAACAGTAAATTCCAAAAATAATCACATTATAAGATATAAGTTTTAAAATTGAGGATGATCATATCTTCATTATTAGTGATGGGGATACCAGAGGAACACCCATATGAAACGAGCATATAATACACCCCAGAAATAATTTGCAAAGATTGAGCAAAATAAATAAATGATTTTAGAATTTTGTTGGACATCTTTAGTAAACTATAGATTGTATTACCATTTTTATGAACATTTGTTTTATGAACTAAATAGGTTTTGTCAACATAAATGTGTGCACAACTAAGTTCATAAAAATTAGAGTCGAGTATATTTGAATAAAATTTTATATAAATTCAAAACATAAATGAAAATATCGATTTGAATTTAATAACGTAACAACAAATGGTGTAAACTGTATATAGAATCCAAATTTGAAATCCTCTTCAACACTATTTGTGCTCAATTATTATATTCGTGGACTTTAGAGGTTAACTAATAATTAATTGTATATTCTTTTAATTTTAGAAAAAATAATAAATAAATAATTATCTAAAGTTTAATAATTGAAGATATTTTTAAAATCAAATTATTTATTAAATTGAATTTAAAAAATGACAAAAAATGATAATTTCTTAAAAAATATAATTTTATTATAAGTTATTAAATAATGTTTTCTGATATAAATAATAATTATAAAAAAAACTACGAAATTCAATAAATGGTGTTTTTGGAGAAAATGTTTGATTAATAAAATACAAATTAATGGAAAACATTGTAATTACATTTTGATTGCCCCTCGTCTCGGATTTTCTCATTTCATAATATTTATAGAATTATTAGATTAAATCAATTAACAAAAATAACTTATTTTCGCTATAAATTATGATAATTTCACATAAACTGTGAGATAACTCACGAAATCCCGAATGACATTAACAAAGAAATATTAGAACAGTTGAGATAATATGAGAATTTGATTTATTCAGAATAGTTTAGTTAAATATCAAACAAAAATAAAATATTCACGAAATCTGAGGGAATGAAAGACAAAGAGAGAGAAATAGAGAGAAAGAGAGGTAAAGGAAATTAGAGACAAAACAAGTTTATACTAAATTTGAAACAAATAATTTAATTGTAGTGAAGACTAGGATTAATAAATGTATAAAAAATTACTTTAAATGCTGTAAAAATTGTTTGTAAATACAGTAATAATAATAATATAAAAATAAACTAAATTTTATACAAAAAAATTGTTATTCTTTTCTTTCAATGGTCTCATTCTTCTGGACTATAATAGGATTAGACACAGAAGTAATGATTTTAATCAAGAGATATAACAATTTCTTTTCGGGCGGAATGTTCTGTATATGGATTGCACTGAATACTAAACTATAGTTAAGTACAATCATTGTTATAATAGTTATAATGTATCTTGCTCAAAATTATATAAAAATAAGGATAATAATTAATAATAATAATGATTAGACTAATATTAAATCATTTTCTTCATAAACATTAGGCTTATATTTAAGGCACTCTTTGTATCAGCCAATAAAGGGTCGAACCCTTTATATTAAGAATAAATGTTTAATATTTAATAAAAAATAGTATTATTATAATACAAATAAATTATGAAACGTTAAGAAAAGAAGAATTGGATGAGATATGAGTCTAAAGTGAGAAACAGTGAAAAAGAGTCAGAGTCTGAAACTTTATTTTATATGATTTTCAAGACTTTGAACAGACGTTCGTTGCTATGAAATAAAGGAATTTCATAAAACTAAAGGCGTTTTATTTATTTGAGAAAACGCCTGAAATGAGCAAAAAATAATTAATATTTATGCGATTCTTTACAATTATTTTTAGACAAAATTGCATTTTTGAATAATAGACATCAAAATAATCATTAAAACAATTGTAATGATTTGGACTCTCATTCATTCAAAAATAGTTTTGAAAGAAATGAAATGTTTTTTTTTAAAAAATAGTGTTATGGAAGACAACTAGTATTTTGTTGCTATTAATCACTGAATGTCTGGAAAATATCAAAGAACTTGAATGCGATTATTATAGCAATCGATTGGAAATATAGTTATAAATCGTTTGCTTATAATTATTATATAATATGAAAACTAAATTAAGTTTTTGTTTCTTTCATACTTTCGCAGTCATTTCACAGGAGATATACACTCAGTCAAGACTAAACTAAGACTTAACTCAAGTCAATATCACTGATACATATTTATAGGTCTCTTCATTAATAAAAATGAGATAAATTGAAACATTTAGTTATCAAAATATTTATATATATATACTTATATATACTAATATGTATATATGTATATAAAATACAGATTCAAATATAAAAGTAATAAATTATTTTAGTTTTAATAATACAAAAAAAAGGAAAAAAGTCGTAATTTAATGAATGTGTTTATGTATGTATAGTTTAATTAGTGTTAACTTGGTTTTGATTTCCTAAAGTATAACATCGCTTCTTATTTTGCACTTATATTTCACTTAATATTTCACTTTTCTTATTGACTTTTCCTACGGTTAATCAAAATTTAACAAATATTGATATTTTCAGTAACTTTTCTTAAATATACAACACTTTACAACATTTGTCTAAAAACAAATTCATTATCTCGTAGTTAACAATTGATTTGATTTGTTATTAGATTACAGTTAATAATAATTCATTGCATTGAAACAAATGCACACAAATATTACATAATTTCAATTCTAAATGACCTGGCTATCAAGCCATAAATAGTTCGATATACCGGTTGCCAATATTTTGGCGATTTTTTTCTTGTATTGCACGCTCTGCGTCGGCCCGCGAGGGAAATGTCACCATTGCTTCACCATTTGGTCGTCCGTCACCATTACGTTGAAGTTGAATGCAATCAGTGGTCAACTGTTAATATAAAGCATTTAATTAATCAAAAGAAATGTTTTGTGATTTTGTGTTTCAAATCATTTTAATTGATTTATCGATAATAATGTGAACTTAAGATACATTTATCAAATTTGGAGCCCTTTTTAGTCAACTCCTAATTCTAATCAATTGAAATGAATTTCTTCACTGTTTTCAGGTCACGGATCTAATATATGGGAACAGAACAGATGCTGTCACTAAAAATACTGTTTTTTAAACCGAAGCAAAGATAAGACAAACCGATTGAAGAGCAAAGCAAAGAAATGATAGAAATAAAAGATTAGAGCAATAGTTCCCAAAAGACTGACCCGTAGAGCACCGAAACAGTTAATGAAGCAAATGTTTAGAACCCCTAACCTCCCAACCATTAAAGAAGTTAAGCACATCTTTTAGTTGTACAGAATAAGGCAATCCACGCATGTTTACCATAGTTGGGCCCGAGTGGGCATAATATGTGGTGGGTGACACCGGTGGTGACGGATACGGCCAATAGATAAGATTAAACGGATTGGGATATGCGAATGAGGCCGGAATACGAGCCGGTGTTAGTGATGCAGCGCTCGCCGCTGACACCGCTGTCGGTAAGACTTGTGATGTTTGTACGGGATATGGATATGCGCCGTATGGGGGCGGCAAAAGTGTTCCTCCTTTATATTAATAAATTTATAATTTAACCATTTATTTGAATAAAATGAATCAAACCTGGAGAGAGGAGTTGTCGCTGAACAGGAATACCTCCCGTCAACACTAAGTTCATGTCATCGACAGAACACTGAAATACTTCGATATATCGCTGTTTTTTGCCAAAAATCATATATCGATGATGTCTTTGCTGTGCAGCCAAAAGAGCCGACTGTTCCGAATCCATTTGAATGAATGCTTCACCCGATGGCTGACCCTTTCGTTTTAGTTATAATTTAAATATTATTCAAATAAAAGATAAAACATTTATCTAACGTTTGTCTCATAATTATCAACAATTAATACAAATTATCGAACAATAAATTGAAACAATAAATAGTAAATACCTGTGCGTTATATACCATATGAACGCCTTGAAAGACAATGTTCTTCGCGTGTTCTCCTAAAAATTCAAGGATCTGTTCGACCTGTGCCTCATATGGTAAACCTCTCAATCGAATACAGTCTTTGCGAGAACCGGACGGCAAGAGTTGTTGAGGTATTAGTGGGACGTGGGGTAGACTTGCTATCAAAGGCTGTTGGGGTTCAAAAGTTCTCGGATCCATACTTCGATTGAGGACCTGTTTATTAAACATCAAATAATTTATAGTTAATTTCAAACAAATGTTAAGAGAAATGACAAAAAAAGGCTTCAATTAATTATTTGTTCGATAGACTGACATTTACACAGAAAGTGCTGTAAAATAAACTTTAATAACTATTGGACTGATATGTCTATTAGGGGACACACATCTGCCACTTGGCATTAAAAAGCCCTCTCATCAGAAAAAAGACTATTCTATGCAAAAAGTTTCCTAAACTTTGATAACTTTTACATTGACTTTGATTAAAATGTATGAATCGAATTTCGTTTGATCCATGAGTTTGCCCTGAGTACTTTGCCACTGCATAGACAGGTATGTCTCTATGTATCAATGGTGTGCTGAACCACCTGCAAACTAACGCTTTAATATTGTAATATACGTACAGGTGTTTCAAACCATAAGCCAAACATTTTTTTTTCATTCAAACGGTTTTAATAAAAGAATATTTGCAGAACTCATCTAAAATGTGGTCGACTTTAAGGCAAATATATAATAATCCACTAATAAATTATAACATTTCCTATGGATTTGGAAAAAACCTGTTCTGTCCTATTTTGAGCTCATATACAGTGTATAGAGTAGTGAAAGTTCAAGAGTCTAACGCTCTTCTTATAAGAAAAGGTTTATTTGAAAAATATTCAAAACCCTGTCTTAAACATCAATTCTTAACAAAAATATTTCAATCGTTCGTCACTTTTGATTGACTCAAGTATTGAATATTTTTCTTTAATTAATAAAAGTTTCAAATTCTTATTAAAGTTGTGATTCCTTTAACTCTTTAGCGCTCTTTAATTCAATAAATAAAAGATTCAAATATTTATATAAAGTTTCAATTTTTCAAAATATAATTATAATTTCTTCACAAATAAATCCGATTAATGTTTGAGAAATAGATTTAAATTTTGTTGAGAATAGAAGTAATTGTAATAAAGTCTCAATTGAAAGATTGAAACAATTTTTCTAATCAAATCAATTATAAACATATTATCAATAGATTATTAAAAGGGTATCAAAAGTCAATAAAAGCATTTGTTAGTCAATAGTATTTATAAAACATATTTTAAGAAATTATTTTAAGAATTCAAAAGAATATAAAAAGTTTTGTCGGATTATAATTTATAAGCCATAAAATATCGCTTAAATAGCAATGAATTGAAAGAAATGAATGGTTAAGAAGTTGTGGAACAGACCTGTTGTACTTCAGCGGTTGTACTTCTGAAAAGTTCGATATAACGCGCGCCAATCACTTCGCGGTGCTTTTGTAGTGCTTTCACAGCCATGTCTTCGGTCTCGAATAGAACAAAGGCATCCCCAGTCGCCCGACCGTCAGATTTGCGCACAAATAGCACTCCTTCTTCGCTATGCATTACTTCACAACTATTGTCTCCATTTCGGAAGAATTCGATCTAAAGTTTCAAAAGAATTTAATAAAAACTGATTTATAGACTATGAAATAAAAAGCTGACCACTTGTTGTGCTGTGCAATCATAAGGCAATCCTCTCATCCGTACAATGACTTGTCCTCCTCTGGAAAGGAATGCTTGCGCTTCATTGTTATTACCTGAGAAAAAGATACGAGACTTGACTTGAGGTTCATTTAAAATGTTTTCTAATGATTGCATTTGTGAACAATTATTGATTAAACGAAAGTCAATGTTTTGATTATTAAAATATGGATTATTTAAATGAAATAAATTAATGCAATTCGTCGCTGGAATTAAGTTTGGCACAAATGTACGGTTCACTAGAGTTGGATTAATTCCTGGACAAACACTTGGATTCATTGGACTTATTCGAGGACAGGACATAACTCAGTTAAATGATTCAATAAAACGTTAGACACGAATTAAAGTCACAAAACTTTTCCAAATGATGTGATTATATATCAAATCAATAGAAACAAGAGTTCAGTTAGTAATGAATGAATAGAAGCGTTTCTGAAACACCCAAATGTTGTGTACTTTCATCTCTTTTTTGTTATCATAAAATGCGCAGAAATACACTTAAAAGCAGCAAATATTGAAAATTTCGACGTAAATCATAATTATTGAGATATCATCGACAGTCAATATCGGTATCAGTTTTCTATTAAGACACCTACAGTTCTGATGTGTTCTGTTCTGCACCTCCAAGGTCTAGTATGATAGTTAGTGCACAGCCAACCACTGCTATACATCACAACAAGCTTTAGTGCAAAACATGTGCTCCAATCAAATTCTCATTCAATGGTAAAAACGATAAACGATTTTAACATTTTTCGTTATTCTTAACGTATGGTCACATGTGTTGGCACACCACCAAATTCTGTATCCAATCGACCCATCAAACCATTAGACCAATGCATGAATTTCCAATTTTATACTAGACTCCGGCTCCATTCAAAAATTGAGATTTACTATCATTTCAAAAGTTTTGCGTACAATATATGCAGTCAATACTCTATTCACTACACAATCACTACATTTACTTCTTTTTAATTGATATTTAATTAATAATAAATGAAATATCGTTTTCACAGAAAAGTCAATCTTATAATTGCTATAAGACTTATGATCGCCGATAAGCTAATACTTTACTGACTTTTTTTTAGCTCTAAATTATAATAAACGATATAATATCAGAAACACTTAACACAAGTGTTTTAAATTAACTTTTCGTTCGAATAAATAAATTTCAATCAATATTTTATTGTCACTTTTCACTACATTTATCAGTTAAAGTCTAGTCTATGTTTTCGAGTTTGAACCCCTTAGGGGAGGAACTAAATAATAGACTTCCATAGAGCCATACTTTTACGGATTAGAAGAAGCAATTCTCTGTAGACATAACCCGGAGTAGAATAAAACTAAAACTAACATTCATTTAAGAAATCGAACCTATTTTTAGCTAATAATAGATATCAAAACAAAACTTTTTTTAAAAATAGTGATTAGAGTTTTGCTATAAAATCATGTTTTGGATTTGATTTCGTTAATGAAAAATGAAATTAATTTTAAAACCAAAGTTTTGAAACTTAAAGTATATTTCGAAACGCAATAAATGACATCAAAAACGAGAATAATTATCAATACTTTTTTGCAAATCTTTTAAATAATTCCGATTCTAATCACTCTCTTAAGGATAGATTCGATTTTGTCATTTCGTCAACACTTTTGGATTTTTTTAAGGGTATTTTGTTTCTAAAAAAATGTTGAGTTAGTGACTGACCTCCGGCAACATTAACGAAGTCATCTCCATTTGCGCGATACACTTCAATATATCGCTGTCCGATATGATGTTTGTGCCTCTTTAGTGCCATATCCCGATGCTCTTGATTCACGAATCGAACCAATGCTTCACCATTTCTGCGCCCCTGTGGACTTAAGCACAGGGCAACCCCTCCTCTGTTGAAAACAAGCAAAAAGTTATTAATTGGTTTTTTTTTATTAATAAAAATTTGTTGACTTATTATTCTTTTTTCGAAACATTTGATCCAATTATCGATTAAAAGGGAGTTTAAACTCAAAAATATTTTTAAATGTCTTTTAATTAATTTTAATTTAAAGCAAAAAAGATATAAATATTTGAAAATTTTTCTTTAAATGACTGAAACACTTAATTATTTTGAAAACAAATTCAAAGTAATAATACAAAACAATGTTCATAAGAGTTTAACGGTCACGAGTTGTACACGAGTTGACCCATAGCTCAGATAGAATGGCATTCGTAGCACAGAATTTGACAGAAAGGATAAGATACAAGTTTTGTATACAATTTTATCGACTTTTCGATTATAACTTGTATTTCATATTATACTTATATTAATACTATTTAAGACTAAAAGGAAATTATGACAACAATTATAGGATTTCAAACACTTAATTGCAAATCATTTTGTAATTTGAGTTAAATTTGTGCTCGAATTGCAATCTTTTGGTTATTTTATATTCTCTTAAAAACCTTTGAATTGACAGAAAAATAATAATTTGATAAAATAAGACATAAAATGATTTACTTCATAATATTTAATCCTTTGAAGAATTTTGCGATGTCCTGATCTGATGACTGCCAGGGAAGCCCTCGGGCTCTGACCACAGTATTGCTGTCAACCACTTCATTCTTAGTACTAAACGAGTGAATTAAACATTCAATTAAACATTCAATTTGTAAGTTTTGCACATATTTTCTACTTTTCTGATTAATAATTAAATAGTTATCAAATTTATTATCAAATTATTAAAAATGCATTTCTTTGGACTCTATTATCAAATAATTATTCAATTCATAAGTCGGCGATTAATTATTCAGATTATTTTAAATAAGTGTTCCTTCAATTTTAATTAGATTTCAAATTAACCTTGGTTCTTCTTCATTTTCAAAGAACTGATTAGAATTTCTTTTATAAAAAAAACCCTTTTAGTTCTCAATAAAAAGTAGATTAAGTAAAGTGTTTTGCGTTAAATCAACTAAACTTGCTCAAATTGCTTATTTATCAATACTAATAATAATTAAGGATAGAATTTAATGATTTTCAGTTTATTTACTTTAAAAAGAAATTAAAAATAAATATTTTTTTATAAAAAATTGCTTAAAAATTTTCCTTTAGCTAAAAATTATATCTTGCTTATTGTATACTATGTAATTAAATAGTAGCTATAATTTAACCTTGATGATTAAGATGAGCGTTCATTACATTAAAGTAAAATTTAATGCATTTTTTATTGCGTTCTGTAATCTGCGATAAAATCGTGGTTAAATTATTTTATTTTCTAATAAAATCCTTCAAATATTTATCACTTTATCGTTTATATCGAGGAGAAATAAATTTAAAAATTTCCTGTTTTTGAAAATTTATGCAAAAAATTGACTTTTAGTTATAACTCAAATGTAATTAATAAAAATTCCTATTGTTTTAGTATTTCCTGATTTATTTTGGAACCTTTAAATAACAAGGTGCAACTTTGATTAACAAAACTATTTTTTTTTCTTGAATATTGATTTTCTTTAGAAAATTATCCAAAGCTTTAAAAAAAATTTGTACCGAAAATAAACAAAAATTTTTCTTTGGATTAGAAAAATAAATACAAATCTTTAAAAATTGCTTTTAAAAAGTCTTTAATAGTAATAGAATGTAAGGCATACCATATTCCGGGCTCTAACTTATCGCTCACAACTTCTGGATCTTCAAATTTATGTCCTAAAGATTTGACAAAAATGGGAAAAATCTTTAGAAAAAGTAGTCTTAAAATTGTTTGAAATATTGAGAGAATGTATTAAAAAAAGACTTTAATTTATTGTGATTTTGTGTCAGTCGGTTGTGAACTGAGTTTTTTTGTGCAAAAATCTCGGAATTTGTCACTTGAAAAGAATCTCATCTTTTAAGTGGTATATATTCAATGAAACCACTGGAAAAATACTTAAAATATACCAAGATCATTGCTAATGCAATTTAGTTATAAGTTTTTGAGTAATTTCTAACATTAATTGTGATAATGAGTTGAGAGAAAATGCATTTCATGTTAAAAATGTGGGCAAAAAAATGCATTTGAAAGTTATCCTATCATTTATGTCAATCGGGTCCTTAACTCAGAAATATTAGTGATATTAACTCATTTAAAAAGAATTTTTTCCAAATTGATGTCTAAATTTTAGTTATAAATGCAATTAAAAAGTTAGAAAAAAACTGAAAAACAGCGCCGGCTTTGGGTTATCATAATTTAGAAAAACATTTGGTTTATCCTTAAGGGCTATACAGCCTTTGATAGGGTTTGAGTGACTCTCTCATGACTGGCATGACTCGCATGACAACTCATGGCAGTCGAGAAAAAAATAACTCATTTTCGCAATACTAGCACTGCTCGCAGACATTCAATGACGGGATGGGATTCCCTTCTATAGAAATTATCTAGGATTCACTGATTCAAGTTGTAGAGAAGTCCCGCCTCTCTCTCTCTCTCTCTCTCTCTCTCTCTCTCTCTCGCATTCTCTCTCTTATTCTCTCCTTGGTTGACTTTAGTATTAAAGATGAAAATTGTTACAAAAGATACAGCGGCTCAAAACGGAATCGCTTGAGTTATTCTGTGTTCCATCAGTGCTGTGGAGAACCGAAGTGAGAGTCGGGTTGTTGTCCTTTAGCCCTTCAATTTGCAGCGTTTGTGTACTGCCTCTAACTATGAGAAAAGCGATTCTTCGCTTCAATGTCTGGAAGGCATAGAATGTTATACAACTATGAGTTATGCAATTCGTGATTCAGGTATTAAACGCTTTGGGATATGTCAGACGACTCAGACCTCACCACTAAAGCAATACTTATCGCAACCAAAAGTTTAAAAGCGAATGAACTAAAATAAAACCAATTTTTTCTTCACTATTTTTCTTAACCCTAGAAAGCAATGGATAGAAACACAACAAAACAAGTGTCTGTTCTCTTGAAAAAATATGAACGAAAACTTTTCTTTTTTACTCTTAAATTCTTATTATTATTCACGTCTAGTAATGCATTAGTCATTACGTGAAGGGATTCTCTTCAGTCATTCAATTTTCATTCAAAATAATATTCTTTTCTCAGTTTCTGTTCTCAAATGATTACAACAATTTTAGTATTTTTTAGTCTTAATTGACTACAATTTTAATTTAATGGCCATAAGAGTCAGTTCCTGAACAATATTTTACTTTATTTTCAATGAAATCCAAATTTGATTTCATGCGACGGATCCGAACCCAAAGACAAAATGTTAATAAGTTTTCGCTTCAAAAACTTTTATACATAAAAAGAAGATTAACTAAAAAATTACAGTTTTATTAGGAATAAATGGATGGGAAAATGTATTTTAATGTTAACTCCAACAGATTTTAATGACGAACGACAACTATTTATCTCATTTTTTGAGATTTGTTTAAGAATTTTCGCATAAAAACAAACTTTAATCGCAAATATTGTGACTAAAATGTATTTAAAAAGAGAGTGAAGTTTATTAGTACTGAAACTAGTATTCATTGCTCAGATTCTTTGTCGAAGTAATTAACATATCTTTGACCTTAACATTAAATTTTCGCGATTAACGAATTGAGTCGCGATTTCTCAACAAAAATTGTGAACCGAAGACATGGTTTGAGTTTTTCATTGCATTTACGAGAAAATATCACTTCATTTATTGGCTCGAATTGGTTTCACATCGTATTGATATCTATCAAACCTGTTCTTAGGGTTGTTCTACGGGTTATTCTTAAGGTTGTGCTCAAGATTTTTGCATTAAATTCTTCAAAGAGTCAGGACATGGCCACAGGATAAGCATTCAAAAGGTTCCACTTTAAAGACAAATGAACAAGGGAGAGAGAGAGAGAGAGAGAGAGAGAGAGAGAGAGAGAGAGAGAGAGAGAGAGAGCCTCTAAGATATATAAATTCTGTAAATAGTTGTCTGAATAGTTGAAGGGTTAATGACTGCACTGGTAGTGATTGGAAAGTATTTTGTGATATAAGTGAATAACATTAAGTCATACCGTCGGTGATGAGTCTAATTATTATTTTTGCCATATTTTGAACCTTTTGTAGCGTAGAGTCGGCCGAAGCGTCGCCTTCAATGGATAAATCTTTAATAATAAAATTGTAATTAAATTAAGGGTCGATTCAAACGATTCTTTCAAAAAGACATACAATTAACGATGTCTTCAATAGACTGAATGTCATTATTTCGATAAAATTTTCGAAATTCTTTTTTTAAGTCATAGAAAGTATTGAAATAATCGGGTAAAGGTATGCCCTTATTAGAGGCTTCCGGATGAAGCACTTGTCTGAGGTGTAGCTGTCCGTCTGTGATCAGATGAAAAGAACGTCCCGTCTCACTCGAGAGTTTGGCTCTGGCGAACTGATCCAACTGTCAAATATTCAACATTTTTGTTAAACATTTTAATGGTTTGCTTTAGTTGTGAATATTAATGTTAAGGCAAGTCAGTCACGATAGCACAGGTATACAGATAACAGTGAAAGAGGAGAGAGAGAGAGAGAGAAAAAGGAGAGACGTCTAACTAGAGTTCAAAAGCCACAAAAGAAAGGGAGAGAAAGGGAGAGCCCTTCAATGTATTGCTAATGAGATGAATATAATACTGGAGTAATCAGTGCAGACAAAAGTGAAGTCAAGTGAAGGCAAACGTAATATAAAAGTTTTGGCACAAACTTGAAAGTGAAGGTATGACCAGAATTTAAAGGAATAAGAAATCAGTGTTTACTCCCATTCTTTGAGTTTTGATTGTGAGCTGACATCAGTGTTAATGACTCGAAACAAAATCAACAATTAAGTTGTTATGCAATACTTGAAGACAGGAAAACAATTATTTTATTTTGTTTTTATCAAAAACTGATTTTAATTATAGTAAAGACAAGAAATTATGTTTTCATGCATTCAATTAAAAAAAAAACAAATGAAAGACATTTTCAAGTATTCTCTACTCTAAAGCGTTGAATAATAAGTGGATTAGTTTTTATGAGTTTTGCAATTGTTTTGTGAGTATTGAATGCAAATGAATGCAAAGGAATACCTCTTCGAGAACATTTTCGAGTGGTTGTCCATTTTTGACTTGTTCATCTGTGAATCCGAATTTATTTCTTGCAGTTTCGGACAGAAGATTTTCATTGACATCAGCGCTTCGAGGCTTAACCATATTAGTATGAACTGCCACCACCTATGAGGACATCCAAAGGGACATAACATTAGTATAATATTGAAATGCTTAAGTCGTTATCATAATAATCGGCCCCCAAGTCGTGCCGAAGAGCCCAGAATAAATTGCATAAACAACTCAATAAATTAACATTATTTCCACTAAAAAACCTTTTAAGTTAAATATTTTCATATTTTTAAAAAAACGATAATATATTCTATTTTTTTTGAAAACTGCTTTTAAGACAGAATTTTAATTTTGAAATATTGTCTGAAAATTTCAAAAATATTTTCTATTGATTTCTATCGAATTCTCGTTAAGACATGAATTTCATATAAAATACTTAATATATTCAGTCGTCGCAGAAATCGTGGGTTTTGTTCATTCATTCAAACTTTGAGTTTTTATAACCAATGAGTTAATGAAGAAAATGAAGTAAACCTTAATATCTAATCTTTTTTCAAATGTTCTGCTCTTAAATGGAAACATATTTTTATAATTTTTTCTAATAAAGAAATTTTAAATCTTTTGTTTAAACAGCGTTTCTAATGATAGGATGTTTATTGCATTCAATGTTTACTTTTGATTTTATTTGAATTCTTAGGGCTCTTAAGAGGAAAGAATAGAAAAAATTATTTCGCAAAGAGTTGTCTAAGAAATTGTTTGGAGTAAAGGCGAAAATTTATGCAAAACTCGATTCGTAGACAACATTTTGTGTCTTTTATTCAAAGAAAATGTTATTTACAATTATTTTACAGGTCTTTGACTCTTCAGTGATTTGCATTACTGAAGATATTGCGAGATATTCAAAGCAATGACAGAGTGTGAGCCCTACTCATCGTGAGTCGCCTTATTATCGTTATTATTGTCATAATTTTGTCGGCCTTTAATTCAAAGAACTAAATGTCAGATAAGAAAAAACTGATAGAAATTAATTTTTTATTTCTTTTTAAATGAAAATTTAATAGATTTTAAAATCGTTGAACTTTTGTTACAAATTAGTTAACTTTTCTTTCAGTCCTTTTATTTTGAATTTTGAGGTTCAGTTGAAAAATCATTTACGATATAAAGAAAGAAAAATTTATATTCACTTCTGTATTCAACCGATCAAAAGTTGTTTGGGATAAGAATTGATGGCATATTTCGTCCCTCTTTCAGGATAAAGAGGGTTCGGGCACTTTTGGTTGTGGGGCTTATATTTGGAATTATAAAATATCTTGACTTCTAAATTGCTTTACATTAGACTCACATTAAATCAGGTAATGTTGTGATCGAAGTAATTACGAAAATTCCTATTTTTATTAATAATGATTTTTCGGCGTTTAGTCATACTTTGGTTTACAATGAGTTTAACTCTCGATATAAGGAGAGGATTATAAAAATCTTATATCTAAAAGAAGGACAAAGATTAATTGTTTAAAATTACATGAAGGGGAGAGAGAGAGAGAGAGAGAGAGAGAGAGAGAGAGAGAGAGAGAGAGACTGAGCTCTCTTTGAAAACTAATTTACATTAGAACTGAGATAAGAACGAAAATAAGGGGAGAGTCGACTGGAATATGATTTCCAACTAAAGTAATGTGAAGTCATATTTGCATTCTCTCTCTTTCTCTCTCTTAAGGCTTAAAATATAGTTCTTTTGGTATTTCTATTCGTAATTCTTATCGTTTAAAAAGAAAAATATTGTTATTATGTCTGACAGTCGTCAGAGTTTGTGCACAACTTATTTAAAAGTTAAACGATTTCGTCGGAGAAAATATTTTTGTCAAAAGATTTTGTGACAATTTCTCGATTTTATTCATTTTTAGTTACGATCTCTAATCGTTTTAATGGTTTCAGATCTAAAACATTGATTGAATTTAAGGGCGCTCTGACTCTACTCTGACTTTACTCTGACTCTGCTCTGACTCTGCTCTGGGCCAGTATTAGGCCAACAAAACACAACACTAAGCGTTAGTCTAACACTGATCTCGGCTTTACTTTGGCTCCGATGCACTTTTGGTTCACTTTTTTGTACAAAATGTTAATTGAAGTCAAGTTATCTCTTAAGTAAAAAAGAATACGAAAACAGTTCTTTATTTATCGTTTGGAACCCAATATTGAAACAAAAATGCACTCAAAAGATATGTTCAATAGCTTAGGGCTATTCCACGACATTTAAGTACTTCTTGAGTGGTCTCGAAGTTTGTTTTGGATAACAAACTCTGACAAACAATAATTTAATCACAATAGCGATCATATTTCTCAACGCTTTCTCTCTATGCGAGTGATTTATGAGTTTGAATATCATTTATTGGCAATAAGTTAATCACATTTTATTATTATTTGGCTCATCATAAAAATCGAAGGTCAGACCCAAATTATTTGAAAGTTTCTGAAAGGTCTGAATCTGAGACCACTCACATTCAAAAAATAGTTTTCATTATTTTGTTGTTTTCAGTGAAAAAAATGTATTCAATTCTTTTGATAAATGCGTTGATTATACAACTTTTAATGAAGTGGACGTATATTCGTGTAATAGGTTTGGCACTACAACAACAGGTAGTCCTAAGATAATAGCCTATTTCAGAAAGGATGAGACCATTCATATATGTTTCCTGTGTTTCAATGATACGGTCGGTTCAAAAACTAGTCATATAATGAGTTTGGTATTGGACTCTAACTCAGATTCGCATTTGTATTGTACTCTACTATTATGTCAGTGATTGTCGCAACACAACTGAAAACCGACAAATAAGAGTCACATTCATTGGAAGAATGTGTGCAAAAACAAGTATTTGATTGTCAGACTAATATTTGATGGACTATTTCCTCACTCAACTCAATCCTATTATTTTCATTTGAGTTCACTTTCGTAACCGATAAGCGATTGACAACTATTTTGCATATTTTTAAACCAAAGATCAGAACTTCTTTAAATGGACTGAAAATAAGTTGAGTTCATATTTGTTATGCAAAGTTAAGCTCTTCTTCGGGGGTTCTCATAATATATGAGATGATAGACGTTTTCAGATTAACATTTCGTTGAATATTTCATTTTCAACACACAATTCATACAAATATAAACTTTTATTTATGAGAGAAACTTATTTTTCTCCAAATTTCGTATACAAACAAACAAATGAAATAAATTCAAACCAATTATCGAAAAAAAACGCTCTTTTTGTGATTATCTCATGAAATGTGAAGCAAAAACTGTCACTAAAGAATCCAATTTAAGTGTTGACCATTAAATATATGGCATTAGAGCTCAAAAGAGCTAAGAATAGTCTGTATTTTGAAACATAAAAATAAACTTTAATTCTTTAATTAGAAGAAAATCATTAATTATTTTAGATTTAAAGATAATTAAACAAAAATATGTGATAGAAATGAAAGTATTAAACATATAATTTTTCAGATCATAAACTGGTCCTAAGTTCTGGTTTTGCATGATACAATCTCAAAAAAAGTCATTTCTTATTTGTCCAATAATGTGTCGCATTTATATTGAAAGTTAAGTTTAGTTATCATCAGAATATCGTATAATTTGATTCATTAAAACAGATTTATTTATTTAAACGGATTTAAAGCTTAATTTATTTAAAGTCAGGTCTTTTCTTAATTGCATTTAATTACCATTTTTTAGTGGAATTTTTAAGTAGATATTAAACATTGAGTAAAACGAGACATAAGTTTTAATGTTATAATGAAATTTAATTTAATTAAGAACTCAATTAGGAATAGAACTTAAGCGTCAATTTTAAGTAAAGTTTTCACTAATTTTATAATTTGAGATAAAGGTTAATGAAAATTAAATAAATTAAGTGAATTAAGTGATTGTTACTATAATTCTGCATTAATTTAGTTAATGTTTAGCACTCAATAAAGAAGTGTTGAGCCAAAGCCCACATAAAGTGATCCCCTATAAAGTCAATGATTTAAATCATTGATGAGATGTTCAATAGAGCATTAAATTGTGGATTCATAGGACTCATAGGACTCGAATTTAAACAAAATTTGATTGCATGATAAACAACCGTTTCCTCTGAAATGAATTTAGAAAATTATTCTTTCAATGAACGGGTTTTTGATTCAAAATAATTGTTTACTTCTATTCACGCTTTAACTTATGTTTATATCGTTTTGAAGGCAATAATAAAAAGAAAAGTTTTTCAATCAAATAATACATTTCGAGACTAATTCTAATGCTTTTAAAATGAATTGAAATTTTCTCATAATTTCTATTGTGTTATGACTATAATTGATTGAAATTTCTCTAAACATTTTTAAGACTTTCCTGAAAAGTGAGTTCAATGTCAATGCGTTGTCAATATTTAATACTTTCCTTAAGCAGTAGTTCTAACAATTGCAAACATATTTTTTTTAATAATTGATAATTTAAAAATTTACCCAAAAAACTAAAATATTCAGACATTAAAAAAGTGAACCAAATATTTACTAAAAATTCATTGAAATTTCTTTTTAAAAATATATGAATCACGAGTTGTTTTCAGGTATTTCTTTGCAAAAAAAGCTGAAATTTTTAATCAATATTTTTATGGTTATAAAAGCCTTTGATTTCGGAATGAATTCATGTGAGATTTGATATTAATGTTTAATTATCTTGATAAACTGCCTTTAAGTAAACTAATTAAATATTTATAATTTTTTTTGAGGAAATTTATATCTTTTTACTCTATTTTTTGTGTCAAACTTATCTTTTCAACTATTTTTAGGCATTTCTTACTTTTTCTCTTATAATCGCCTCAAACATAATTTCAGTAATAAATTACTGAAATCTATAAATAAAAGATAATATTAATAATAAGACACTATTATAAGAATATTGAAATTTTCCCAATAATATTAATAATACTAATAATACTAATAATAAGTTTAAATACATTTTGAATATTTTCTGATCCCAAAAGTATAACTCCATTAAAGTAAAACCTTCCGCAGTGTTTGTCCATAAAAAACAAAAATTGTGCCTTTAATACCAAGGTCTCAAAATGAACCAGGTTCAATGTAAAGATTGATCTTTTGCTGAAAAATTCTCATTTCAAGATTAATGATCGGCTTTTGATGATCACTCGAAACACCCTTTGATGCACTCATTGATTAACCCTTTGCTATCTTTTAATGATGAGCGAAACGCAATGAATATTTTAATTATATCGAGGAATGCATTTGATTTGTGACATTCAAGGAATTCATTAGTAAATGATTGCTTTGAAAATCGAGTTTTATTTTATTACTTTTCAATTGAATTCCAAAAGAATTCACAAAAAACATCTCAAAATCAGAGATCATAAATGAAAAGAATAAAAATACTATTTTTATGACAATTATTATTACTTTAGAAATGAATCGTAAAATTCGCGTTAAAACTATATTTTCTATTTTATAAAAAATAAAAATAAAAAGTTTAAATTAAAACTTTTGATTTCACGAATATTTTCCTGTAATCAAAAAATCATTGTTTGCTCGACACAAATAGCAAGAAAAGTCATCAAAAAGTTTGCCTTTCCTGGTATACCTTTTAAAATTGTTTAGAGGAAATAAATATTTAAATTTAAAACAATAAATCCGTTTTTGTTTTTTTGAAAATTTCATTAACTTTTGATCACAAACTGTTAGTTATTTATTAACAAATAAACATTGAAATAGTTTTGCCTCTTTTAGATCTGGTTTAGAAAGTGATTATCTATAGCTTAAACTATTAAAACATCCACTTTTTCATTGCATTAATTTTATGATTGAATTATTTTTCCAAACGTTTGTTAATTAAAAGACTAAATTCATAATCAAATATAATATAATTGTGTTGACGACTAACGAGTAACGACTCCACTGCTATAAACAGACATTATTTATCAAAATGAAGGTTAAATTGAAGCTACAATTTATGAAACTTTAATTAAAAGCTCAGCTGAATAAAAGTCACAATTTGTTTGAAATACGAATATATGAATAATTTTGAAAAAATAAATCAATTCGTTTTCATTGACTCCAAAAATTCAAATATAAATATAAATAAATTTCATTTGAATACAAAATTGTGTTAAAACAAAAGCCATTTCAGATTTTAATGACTTTTAAATTAAAGACAAAAATAATTAAAGAAAACTTTTTGATAGAAAAAATATTTATTTCTTGGTCGTTTTATTTCTTTAGATTAGAATCGGGACCAATTAAGTCTGAATTTAGTTTAAATTAGTTAATAGCCATTGAGTTAATGCGAACAACTTTTAAGCCGTTCATTGAAAGACTCTTTTTTTTATATTAAATTAATATTTGAGGCAAATCTTTCGACTGATTCTTATTATTTGCTTTGACTTCAGGCTTTGCTAAAGTTCTGTGCTTTGGTCTGTGCCTGTGCTCAGGTCAGTGGCTCACAACCACTAAAATGTTTTAGAGAAAAAACTAAATAATTCGCTAAAATATAACTTGTTTTCAGAGTTTGAAAATAATTTTTTCTCACAAAAATCGATTAAATCTAATTTAATATATATTTTTTGTAACCATTTATATTTCTGTCAAAATTGTTTTTGCAAGTTAAGGGATCACCACTTTTACACTGATTAAAATTCTCGGAGTAAATACATTTTTCAAGATTAATATTCAGATTAGAAATTCATATAATTTTCATGTAATTTAGTCTTACGTTTCTTAAAATAAGTCTTATATGAGTTCTCCAGAGTTTAATAGAGTTTCTCTCTATTTGTTTATCACTTTTAGTTATAATTTTAATCTTTGGTTCGTTTCGTTTCACTCCTGGTTTTTTCAAAACTAATTTATCAAAAAAATGAAATTATTTGCGATTTTGTCGAAAATTCACTAAATTTGCGGTGAATTCATTTGATTTGATTAAAGACATTTATTTGACTTATGATTGGAAAATGAATTTTTAAACTTTAATTGAATGTCATTTCTCTGAGGGTTTCTAATTGTGTTAAGTCAAGTCGTGGGCAGTTATACCTCAAGAGTTGCGATGTTTTTCAAATCCTTTTTGCCATTTAAAGTCTAACCTTCGCCAAAAACTATTCACTTTTGCGATACTTTTTTCATTCACTAATAGTTTTATAATTCACTTTTTGTGTATTCACTGACAAAATTCGGATTTGGATTGAAAGCCATATTTCGACAAATCTGTCGGAACAACCTTTTAATGACTTCGAATAAATTATATATATGTATAAAAAAAATCTGTTCTATAATTGAATAAAACATTGTCTCAATTTTTGTCTCAATTCAAATAAATTGTCGATAAGATTAGAGATATAAATGTATGAATTTATAGCTCAAAGTCTCAAAAGTGAAGGAAAAATATTCTCATTATATACTCTATTGTATATTAAAATTATTAAAGTGAATGGAGAGGGAGAGGGAGAGAGAGAGAGAGAGAGAGAGAGAGAGAGAGAGAGAGAGAGAGAGAGAGAGCCATAAGTAAAATAAATGTATTGCGATAACTTTTTTACAGACGGATTATGACATTATATTTGAAATATTGGCGATAAAGAAAAGGTATCGTTGTTTGCATTTAACACAACATATCTTTATTTGTTTAAAAGAATAAGAAAAACATATCGTCTGTAAAACATGTGATAAAACAAATGAATTTCTGAATGAATTTGAATAAAATTCAGTCATTTATTTCATTGAGGTTTCGGTAGATTTTAAAAGTAAATGAATCGAAGGATCAATTAATTTGAAGTAATGGTTAATCGAGTGTAAGAGCAAAGGAATGCTAACAAATGCTAACAAATGCTAACAAATGCTAACAAATGGCAAAAGTTATAATTGCTATGAATTGAGGCGACGGCACACCTGTTGGCGAACTTTACTCAAAACTATTGATAGACTATTTTGAAAGTTAAGAGCGATTGAGTCTCACATGTATTCAAAAGCAAAACATTTGTTATTATTGAATGTTTTGAACAATCGATGGACAGAAAGAGAGCGCGCGATCGGTCGGTAATAATTATGACCATTTGGTTGAACTTACTTTAGCATTGGTAATGTCGACCACAACCCAGGCCAAGAGGACAGTTTCCATTTCGTCTGATCCTAAGTCATCGTTATGTAATCCAGCGGTGACCACGTAAACCACCACCAAATATCTTTGTGTTGCCATTTGACACAAACACCTCACGAGTAAAGCAACAGATAGTTATGTTGTGCACAACACCCGAATCGAAAGAGAAAACTACACCAAAACAACTAAAAGCGTCTAAGCCTTAACCTCTTGCCTTCGTTGGTCCCCAATTGTATGACTGCCCACAGCTATACTGAAAATGCCCGACGAAGTTGTGTTGCCGTTGTGTAGCACTGCTGCAGTTCAACACAGCCTACCATTCCTACCAAACCTACCAAACCTCACCTCAATCCTATACCTGAGCCTAACGTCAACTTTTTTCATCATTTTTCCAACAGGTATGGAGTGTACGCCTCGTTGAATAAGCACTACCTGAGAGCACAGCATAGCATACCTGCCCAACAACTTTACGACATCTTCTCTTACATCGACTCTCACTCAATAGCATAACATATCTGTAAAACTTATGTATTCTCTCTTACTTTAGCTTCGCTCACATCAAACACCTGTTGCCTGCATTGGCTTCCAGTGTCACCAGAGTTGGCACCGGCTCTTCACCAATGCTTACATTAGTTAAAACTCATCGTCTCTGAGCTTCAAATGAGTCTACTTTTTGTCACAATTGAAATGCATTGGAAAAGGAGTTCACTCACAGATATTTAGGAAGCGCTCAGAAGAGCTATCAATTGCTCTGATATTACTTTAAATGTATTGTATTTATTGTAGAGGTATTAACAAAAGGGCAGAATATAATGGAATATAACTTCGCTTATATTGTATATATGATTGTATAACAGTCTATAAGCATAGCATATATACCTGTATAAACACCTGCGTCACCAAAACTAGTTTTTATTATTCTGTGCGATTACACACGAGAACCGGCAAAAGAGGGGAGGGAAGGCATGCAGAGTGAGGGGAGAGTGACGAGCACTGACTTTTGCTTATCTGATGTCTTGACTTCGTTTCAGAGTTACGGTTCACAAGTTATTCGTAGTCTTATTCTGTGTTTGAGAAGAACTTTCGTTTTTCACTTTTAAAGATATAAAGAGTCTAACATTGAATGGGAGGGAGGGCTCGACTCAGGGGTGGAGGTAGACATGAAAATAATAGAATACCAAAAAACGAATTAAAAACTTTGTATTAAACGTTGAATCCATTCTGAATCACGTTATGAGTAAAGCCATCGACGAATACGTGAGACTCGTATTCATCAAAACAATGGCTTTACTTCTGAAACAAATTATTCTAAACTTTCCATTCATTGCGAAATCTTTTTATACTCTTTGACTGTCGATCTCTATATGATTACCAGAGAAGAGCAAAACAGACAAAAGAGTTGTTTAACTCAAATCACTTCCATAATTATCATCGAATCTATTCTCAACTTTTTCTCTTTTTTTACAAAAAATTAATTTAAATTATTATTTAATTTTTGTTGGATTTAATCAAATAATTTCTTTCTTTAAATGAGTAAAAAAATGAATATACATTTTATATTCATAAAGAAGCATGGTAATATGACAAAATGGCTTCTAGTAAAACAACCATGCTAATATGGTATATAAGTTAAACAATCAGAGAAAGAAATTTTTATATAATAAATAGAATTATCTTGATAGAAATTTTTTAATTGCTTTTAGTCTTTAAAATGTCTTTTTTCTTTTATTATAAGCTAGTTAACTTTGTTATATCTACACATTTATAGGATCTAATGATGTAAATACATTGGAAAATAAAATGATATTCTCTACAGTGTTGTCTACACTCTCCCAGATATAAACAAATGAATACAAATTTACTCATATCTCACATTTCATAACTTGGAGTCACAACTATTAGTTTGTAATGTATAGCGAGTCCGTCCAAAATTAAAAATAGTTCATAATTGGAAGACTTTCACAACTCAGAGAGAGAGAGAGAGAGAGAGAGAGAGAGAGAGAGAGAGAGTCATTACTGGGAGAGTCTACTCTATTTAGATTTGTTCGCAATTTTTGTTTTTATTTGAATTTAATGATAATAAGAATGTAAATTACGTTTATTTTTAATTAATAAACTTAATAATGAATTTATGTATTAATTCAAGGTAATTTACAAATGAGAGAGAGAGAGAGAGAGAGAGAGACCAAATTAGAAATAATTGTGAAAATTAGTTGAATAGCAAACAATTATTAGAAATAAGTGATGTCTTAGTCTTAGTCTCAGCGATAAAATCAGTCGCAGAGAAAGCTTTCAATTTATAGACTGATTTCCAATGGATTATAAGAAAAGGAATTTTGAGAACACTTTAAGAGAATATGAAAAAGAGTTGAGTCATGAGAACAATAGAAACTGAAGAAATGCCAGACTCTGTCAAATAAGAAGAACCCTTGACTTTTATAAATTGAAGAGTAGTCAGAATTTTGACCCTACACACAATTACAATTTACAATTTATTACTTATAAGTTATAACAAAAATCGTGCCTCACTTTAAATATCTCTTTTAGTATAATATAATTTAATAATAATTTTCATATAATTTTTCAGTTAATATAATATTATTTGAAACCATCGCTCAAAATATCATTTCATTTGATTTCATTCAATTGATTCTAATATTATTGAAAATCTATTAAAATTGCATTTTATTTGATGTTTCACTAAAAATGTAAATATATTTTCAAAAATAGAATTAAAGTTTATTCAGAGTAAAAAAATATATAAAAATAAATGAGTATGGTCATAATAATAAAGTCCTTGAAGGCTTGTTATAGCATAAGACAATCCTCTTTCGAGTAAATTTCGTCATAATTGACGTTTTGTTGCGTAATATTACATAAGAATTGAAATGTTTTAAGTGTTTCTGAGAAATGCATGGATTCAATGCTTAATACAAAAACAGTTAATCGGTTTTTCCATTTGTTTGAGTCTCTAATAATGTAATGCAAACATTGAGTCATTGATTTCACTAAAATTGAATTATTTTTTACATAAAATTAAATATTTCTTCGAATTTCTATTACTTTTGATTAAAAAAAAATTATTTGATTTTATAATGAATTATCTGAAAGAAAGAGTCAATAATCTCGAGATAATTGTCTTCGATTTGGGTATTATTTTGATTTTTTTCAGATAATAATTTTTAACAGATTTTAAACAAATATTAATTAATAATTAAAAGATTTTAATTTATAAAAGACTACACTCTTTGGCCATTTTGGGTGGACACTCATGTTTGCCCCCCATTTAAAATTGATGGGTAAGTCTTTTCTAATATTAATGATGGCTTCAAATAATTGTCAAATATTTAATTATTTTGACAGAAGTGGTAAAGTGAGTGATTATTACGGATATTCAGTCAAATACTATCCCGAAGTACCCGAAGTAATCAAAACTTTGAAAGATTTGGGCTATAGTTTAGGAATAGCATCTAGGTAATCATTATGGTAATCATTATGGTATTCCTATTGATATTATTTTTCAATTCAAACAATTGGTAACCACAGAACGGGTGCCATCGAAGAGGCCGAACAATTGCTGACACTTTTTAATTGGAAACAATATTTTGAATACAAGCAAATATACCCAGGCTGTAAAGTTACTCACTTTCATGAAATTAGAAAAGAAACTGGAATTCCATGGAATCAAATGCTTTTCTTTGACGATGAGATGAGAAATATAAGGGATTTATCCTCAAAAGGAGTGAAAAGTATTTTAGTGGACAAAGGAGTCAACAAAAAAGTAGTGAACGACGGAATTCACAAATTTGTGGAACAAAATAAATGACTTAAATATTTTGTCTATAAATTGAGTCAAATATTTTACTTAAATATTAAATTTAAGCCTTAAATACAAATTTTAGTGAAATGATGTTATTCTATACTAACTTTATTTTAAATAAAGAGTAGTCGTAATGTCAACGGTTCTCATATTTTGAATTTTGGCAAATCATTCATTTCATTTCATTTACTTTGTTATGACAAACCATTTCCTGAATTATTGGTTCTTCAAATTGAAAAGCGGTTCCAATTAAATAAAGTGACCACAAATTCAAACAATTCTTTTAGTAAACTTTTGGCTATTTTTTCATTACTTTTTTCATCAAAAAATAAACAAAAGAAAGTGTTCTAACATTTTATTGAATATGAGTCCAGTTCTCAATTGTGTTACAAATAATTATTTATAAATTAAAATAAATCATTGATTTTTAAGAAAACCGTTAAATGAGTGAAATAATTCTCAAAGAGATGGACACAAATTCGTGAAAATACACTTTTCAGAAGACAAACAATCAATGATCCAAATTATGATAAGTTTCAACAATTATTCCGTTAATAAATTTAATAATTATTGTATAAATAATAGACAAATAATGCTTTAAAATGAGAATCGTATTTAAGTTAAGGGCAGAACTTTGGACTCAAATTACGATTGGATGACATGAAAGTCAAGGATCTTAAATGACTTTTTTGTCTTTTTTTTTATTAATTTTTTTTCGTTTAAAAATATTGATTTAATAATAAATTAATATTCAAACTAATTGTTATAATATTGTAATCGACGAATGAAAGTGCAATTATTGAGTAATTGTCGGCAAATCACTCGATAAGACATCACTTTAAATGATAGAATCGAATGATCGATGACTTCACTGAAATAAAAATTTATTAAAAGATATTAAAGACAAAAATAATTACTTTTTTCCTAAGAAACTCCATTACTCGTTGCGATATCGAGTGTGGGCTTCTTCTTAGGTGGCTGTCCAGCGGTTTCATCTGCATTACGTTTAACAGATCCGCTGTGAACCATATATACATGATTTTCAAAAAGTCGGTACAGATTGAAAGTGGCCGAACAGACTGTGCACTTATATGAGAGGTGCGCCGGTTTTAAACTTATCTTATGGACCTTTAAGTATAATAAATGAATTGAATGAGAAAATAGTAAATTAAATGATATATTACTTGATTCATGTGCGCCACTAATTTGTTAGCGAAAACGCGTCCACAAATAGTACAGCGCCCGCCGTCTTGATTCTGGTTAACCATATCCTGCATATTGGAAGTGACCAAACCGTGTGCGCCCAATAAATGTCGTTCTAAGCCTTGATCTGTGAAGAACCTCCACTGACACTTCTGGCAGTTAAGTGGTGGCCGACTCGCCAACATTTTTGGGTGAATTTTAACCTTAAGTTCAATTAAAATAATTTTAAGTGAAAAACATCTAAAATACAGATTAGAAACAATACTTTATGAATCCACTGCATATGAGTCCTGAGTTGTTCCAGATCTTTGATATATCCGTCACAAATCTCACAAATAACAAAAGTTCCACTTTTTTGAACAGAATTGTTATCCGCCGGTCGAGACATCGGATTATTTTTCGACAAAATATTGGGTTTATTTGAATTAGAATTTCTCATAACATTTGCGGCAGACATCGCCTGTAAATTACTCTTATTTTGAATGGCGACGAGTTGTGTGTGTCCGCCCTGTGTTGACAACATTTGGTAGAGTTGTGGCGATATATTCTTCGAACCGTAAGGATTTGACATTAAAGGTGCTAATTGTCGGTGTTTTTGTTGCATTTGCATCATTTGTTTGGGAGGTCTTCCCGGTCCGACCCTAACTCCTAACTGTTGCTGTTGGTTGAATAGCATTTGTTGCTGTAAACCTGTTGGAAGGCCGGGAATGTGCGGCACTTTGGTTTGAGGGTTGAGTGCAGCGAAACGAAGCGCTTGAAGTGTGGCCTCATATATCTTAATGTCTTCTTGTGTTATGGGTTTGGGTGTAATCGTTGGAAACTCATAACTGTTGTCCAAATTAAGCAGTTTATCCGCATTAAAAAACTTCAAACATTTGGTTATATGTGTGGCCGCCTTCGACTTCACACCAGATTCATAGGGACAGACCGGACACTCATAAAGTTGTGGCGGAATCTCAATCAGACATTTGTGTTGATGGAATGCCTGAGTGTGTAATACGATTTGTTTTGGATCGCGAGTCATATATAGACAATAATTGCACTTATATTCTCGTCTAGAAGTCAAGTGTGGGTAAGACATATGACCCTCCATTACGAGCTTGAATTCAGTTCTGAAGTCGCAGTGCTCGCACTTCTCAGTTTGAAATACATAAGAACTGTTGGCGGCCCGACATTCCGCGTAATACTCCTGTTGTGTCTTAAGCTCATCGACAAGATCTTCAACTTCTCCTTCGCGTCGGATTTGTTTCTTTACTTTATTGATGGCGTCCTTATGATACCACTGTTTAGCGCGACTCAAACCTAAACCCACTAAAAGTTTTCCCACAGAACTCGTATAAAAGTCAGCGATTGTCAGCATATTCTTTGAATTCTGGGAAACGCCTGAATTGGTCTCAGATTTCGGCTCATTTTGTGGTTCTTTCAGTTTTTCTGGAAATTTATTTGGTTTTTGAATCATTAAAGGAACCACTTGTGAGGGACAGTCAAGAATAGAATCATTTCCGTCGACATCAATATTACTCCAGGTCTTTTTATTAATAGCGATTCGCTTTCCAATCATCACTTGTTTAGACATAAATTCAGGAAAACCCGTTTCTTCGGAACTTATTTCTGGTGCGATGTCTAACACTTGTTGTGTTTTTGACGCATTAGACGTATCGTTCACTGAAAGAACTTCAACTTCTTCGCCGTTTTGGTCCGAATCTTTTCCTTTGGCTGAAGAAGTGTTTGACTTTTTAGCCGAAGGTTGTGTTGAGGCGATGGAACTGCTGTCCATCGAATCATTAGGAGTGGCCTCAAAACTTTTTAACGATTCGCCGGTTATTCGATTTCCCGTAAATTTATTGGACACAGAATTTCCTGTACTTTGACTGTTCTCATCATCACTGATGACAATGTCGTCCTCCTCTTCAATATTATCTTCCTCGAGAGCCTCTTCTTCAACGCCATCCTCCTCTTCAATGGGGTCTTCTTCGACACTTTCTTTGACGACCCCTTCTTCGACATTTTCTTCTTCAATGAGGTCATCGATTTCTTCTTCTTCTTCGATAATGTCCTCTTCCTCTTCATTTATTTCATTAATTTCATTATCTTCTTCCATGTCTTCAATAGATTCGTGATTTTCCTGATTATCAAACGACTCGTTATTTAAGTCGTTATCTTTGAGCGAACCGTTAGTGTTGTCATCGCAGACATTGTTGTCGATGTCTTCTTCGGCATCAATGCTTCCCATTTCTTGAGGAGATCCGTCCAAATCGATAACATCCACGACATTCATGTCCGCCATTTAATCAAATGTTTAAAAACAATGATTTTTGTTGAAATTGAGTTCAATATTAACCACTTTTGAAGTGAAATGAGTTTCCGGTTCTATAAAACGATTAAATTTTTTATTAAATTATAAAATAAATAAAAATATAAACAAAACATAAATTAAATGAATTTAAATATAATTACAATTAAAACAACAATTAATTAATGTTTGAGACAAATGTCAACCAAAAGGCGAAGATTTTTGTGAAATTTTGAGTACAATTAGTGATCAGTGGCTAATCATAGTTAAAATGGCGGTGCAGTCAATGGTAGTGCTGGTGGAGAGTCTGCCAGAGCGAGCGCTGGTGCCCTCCTTTCCGCCTTTTATTCTCGAGCAGTGAGTGTCGAGCGCTCACAACACAGCCCTGTCTTTAGGGGGCGAATATCGTTCAACACAATTGCGTTATGAGAAGGGGTCGACACTGCTATCAGTGTTGGCAGTGCTCGGCTTCGAGTCTCAACTCTATGTCGAGTTTGAGCTCAAGCACTACAACGCCAGTCGAATAGCACACAACCATTGGTTACTGACTCAGGTCTCCGCCACTCGACTCACACTCACACAACACGAACGGCAGTGGCGTTGAAGATAAACCGCGCTCTTAAGCTCTCGCTTTGTTTTGCTAACCATTACAACCCTCTCCTTTAATCACTTTAATGAGTCATTCAATTTATTAACTAATTATATATCATTTCTAACATCTCTTAAGTTCGGCAAAACTCCGAACATTAATTGTGTCCATTAATTGCAATTAAAGGCATTTCTCTAATAATTATATAAATAGTGATTCCGCCACTTCTCATACAAATTCTTGTTTTAAAAGTTGAGTAGTGAAGAGAAGACCTATACTTCATTCAAAGGGTGAGATGTTTGGGGGCCGACACTCAGGGCACTCATCAATACATCAATTTAAAATCACCGAAATTCTGTTCCAATTCTTTATTTAATATTCACTTCAATTGAATACAATTAAAACATTTAAAGAATATTAAATTCAAGAATTTTAAGGCATTTCTAAAACTAATAATTAATTAAATGTTAAAGAAATGACCCAAATATTAATGCTTTGGTTATTAATAAAATTGTTTAAATAATTAAGAATTAAAACCAATACAACTCAAAAGAGACTAAATATTGAATACAAATTATCTAAAAATTGATTTTTTTATTCAGAAATTTGTAGGAAAGGCTCGATATTTGGTTAGACCTCAAAAATACTTAAAATAAATAAAAATCAATTGAAATAATGAAATGAAAAATTATTTCAAAAACTGAGTAAATATTAATTTTGTAAAAAAAAAGGAGAAAATAAAAAATAAAATTCAAAATAAGACTTATATAAAGTTCATAATAAATGAGGAAAACTATATAAAATAATTAAAAAATGTCCATGAACTTATTTCTCAATTTAAGGCCTGCATCTCAAATGGATACAATTTTATACAAGGAATGCCATTTCCGTCACTTGAGGTCACAATTTTTGTTTTTTTTAAATGAATTTCATTCTTTTGGAAACGAATTGAATTTTGTAATACTTTTTGATAAAACGAGTCATTTATTGCACGATTATTATTGATTGAAAGTCTATAATCTCTTTGAAAAATACTTAAATAATATAAATGACAGATAAGGGATGTGTCGGACATCAACTCTATTTATTTGAGGTTTCACTTAAAAAATCCAAATATGGGTTATTTGTTACTAATTTAGAATTTTTTTTCAATAAATGGCTTAAAAAGTGGGGAATTCTCTCAAAAGAGTGCATTCATTATATAACGGATTATTGTCTTAAACTTTTGGTTCGAAACACTTTTTATAAAAATCAATAGTTTTTCAATAAAATTCTTAATAAAAAATTAATGATTAAGTCTTAAAAGTTGAGTTTAACTTAAATATAATAAAAGAGTTATTTTATAAATTGGAGCATAACTTGAGTTAACCACCGGTTGAATGATATAGAAATCAGTTTATATTCAATGTTTATCACAAACTGAGACTAATTCGGGATTTAAAGACTTATGGATTAGTCATTGAATTAGAAAAAGGTAACAAAATTGAGTAAAAGTGTATCGAAAAGCATTCCTTCACTCTCAGAAAAAAAGTTTCAGGACTTGTATATTTTAATGTCCAGCATTGGAAAAGTTGAACAAATGAGCCCATATATGTGATTGTAAAATCAGTGTCCAGACGTGGGTTTTCTTCACAAGTTTGGACGTGTAGAAATATTTTCAGGGGTTTTATAGAAATTTAATTTAGTTATTTGATTTTAAAAACATTTTATTTATAAAATTAATAAAGTTATATATATTAATAACATTAATAATAGAAAAACAATTAAATTAATTTTAATGAGAAACGCTTCTCAAAACACAATTTAAGAACATTTTAGAGTTAAACAAATTACAATAAGTGGTTGAATGATATCTTCATTAGCTCTACATTTACTTCAAATAGGTTTGATTGACATCAGTTTAGCCAAAGTTTGAAATATTCGATGCAATTGATATAATTCTAAAAATAGAATAAAATTAGTTATTGATTTGCATTTGAGAAGCGCTTCTCATGACTTACAAATGACTCTAAACATAGAAATGGATTCACTTTTGTCTGAAATTTGAACACATTTGTAGTCAACTCTTCATAAGATCTGAAATTAATAAAATTGAGTTAAAATAAGAATCGGTATTCATTATTGTGTTTAAACATATCTCACATTCAGGATAACTATTAATCATAAGAGCCAATAGTTGCTCAACGCATACAAATTCACTAAATTATGTTAAAAACAATAAACAATAAATTAACAAATAATTTCAACGAAACCTTTCGTCAATTGAAATATATATCAACAATCGGTGTCTTTTGTTTTGGGCCCGTTTTTTCATTACCTTTAATAACACTTCTCTATTTCGGGCGCTTTGTTTCTGCATATCTTGACTGAATTTTTGTCATAAGCCATTCCCATAAATATTAACAAGGTAACTTAAATTGAGAAGCGCTTCTCAAAGACATACATATCCTTGATTTTCTTCACTTCCTAGGACAGGGTATTTGACAACAACACTATTTCATAACAGCTTTAACTCATAGATCGGTGCTCTTTCTGGAAAAACATCTGCAATAACTTCGTAAAGAGTGTTAACGATAGTATTCTTTGTTTATTATTCGCGAAATGACAAATACTTAATTGGTTATCAATAATAGTACCAAAACATGGTATTTGTACTGGTATATCAATGGGCCTCTCTTTTCACTAGCCATAATCTTTTGTTGACTTTAATTTCCATAAAGTGTTTGCGTTGACTTCACGCAAAGTACTGCTAACTTGAGGAGCAATTAAACCAATTTGTGGTGAAAAAGAATGAGTGGACTCATCAGATGGAATGTCATCTCCTCTATAAGATTGTAGTCATCATTGCTCTCATCGGTTGTCTCGTTCATATTAGTGATACGACTGTCGGCGCCCTCTGTATTCATCGTGAAATCCTTTTGATCTTACCTTTGATTAGAAACGGGACTAAACATATGTGAAGACATTTGATTGTCATCATTGACTATTTCACACGGAACTGATACGCCATTGATAATAACGTCCAACGCTGATCTCTCTTGAGTTTCGTTTCTGGACTTCTCTATTGCGCGCCAAATTTGACACATGTGCGTCAATGACTTAATGAATGACAAGTCCTCTCTTTGAATCAATTGTATTCCGGCGTCATTTAAATCGATGGCCATAAATATAATTGAGAAGCCCTTCTCAAAGAGGTTTACTTACTTATGAATTGATCCAAATAGTGATCTAATTTAACTGAATTAAGGATTTGTTTCACTTTTGAAAATGACTTTTGATTCACATTTGACGCCATCTTTCAAAACACTGATTTTCAAAATAAAAGGAAAACTTCTATTAATTGTAACACTTGAGAAGCGCTTCTCACGAATCCTTTATCTGTTATTCACGGGAATCCCTTTGTTTGTCCTCAAATGAGTTGTCGTCCACTTATCAGTACTGATTGTTCTCTGAATTATCAGAAAAAATTAATTAAATTAATTACAATCAGTGAGAAGCGCTTCTCAAAACAATAAATTACTTACGATAAGATCTTTTATGAATTTCTTATTATTTTGTGATGTTTTAGAGATGATTTGAATCAAAAAATTTAAATTTAATAACAATTTAATCAAAAAAACAAGAGAAATGTCTTTCCCTCTTATTCAGAATTTACATAACATGTGTCGCAATAAAAAGTCTAAAATATTTACCATAGATGTCGTTCTAATTAAAATTAAAAAAAAATATATTTTTTATATAAAATAAAATTCTTGACATGTATTTTTATATGTCCTCAAATGGAATACAATGAGCCCATTAATGGACTTGGAAATCCTTCTAAGAGTGTACCGCCATTTCTTAATAAACTTATTTTTATTTTGGGAAACTTTTAAAGTTAGTTATAAAAATATTTATTTTCAAAAAACTTAATAAAAGTAAAATGATTAGAAATAATTTATTAAAAGTAATTTAAATGTTATTCTTCAGTCATATTTTTGAAGAATCTTGGTCTTATGTTACAGTTCTTAATATTTCAAGTCTACTTCAAATTATTTATTTATTTATTCTTGTTAATTATTTAATTATTAAATAATTATAATTAATTTTAAATTAATTGTTTTAATAATTTCTTTAAATTATTAAACTAATTAAACAAATATCAATTATTTTATTTTATTATATAAATTAAATCAAAATAATTGATACTAATCTTAGATTTTTAAAATTATTAATGAGAGGTTATATTTTATATTTATATATAATTTTTATTATTTTATTGAACTTTGTGTTTGAGATAAAGGTACTTTTTATTATAATAACTAACATAAAATATAGATTGATGAGTATAGAAATTTCTATTTTCATAGTAATCTTTATTTCCAAAATATTAATTTACCAACATTTAAAATATTTTAAAATAACATTTTCAAATAAATTAAAAAACATATGGTTAAATTATATAACTTAAAATAATTAGAAGAAATATGTTATTAATTATTATAAATGAAATGATATAAATTTTATTTTTGGAAAATGAAGCAAATTTATCCATACTAAATCTGAATTATATTTTCTATTAAAAATACTAAATTTTACATTCTTTATAAATTAAATTTACTTGATTAAATTTTTAAAATTCTATTGAATTCAATTAGTACTTTTACATTTAATAGATATTTGAAAACAATTCAAATTATATGAATGGTTGAATGTTCAATCAATAATTTACTGTATTTTATTTTATTTTTTAATCAGCTTTGTAAATGTATTTAGTAATTATAATTCAAATAATATCAAGAGGTTTTTCCTATCGTTAGATTAATTTTTTATTTCTTTTAATAATCTAACTTATTCGTATCTTTTTTCATATTAGGTAAAAGGTTTAAAATGATTTCTATATTTTAAAATATAGAGATTTATCTCGATTGATATTCTTGCAATATCTCTCAAAGACAATGATTTCTTCTTTTTTTGTTTTAAATAAATTTATAATAAATCTTAAAATTTATAGTAATATAATTATATAACATTCATTAAATTATTTCATTTTTAAAATATTTGCGAAAAATATCATGATATAATTAGTTGAACCTTTAAATTAATGGGATCTATATATATCCATAACAAAAGTAAAATTTAAAAAAAATTTCATCAAAATATGAAAATTACTTCAATTTAAAAGATCAATGAATATTATGTATTAAATGTATATACAAATGTACTATAGAATATACAGTCAACCTCATACCAGCTATAATTCCTAAACTCTTTGATGAATTTCAATGAAATTTTGCACGCGTATATTTTTATTCTCCGATTGATGAATACAAAGTTTAATTATTTAAACATAAAAATTAAAGGTTTATAAATCGTCAAAATTCAGAATTGTCGTAATTTTAGCATAACATCATCTAAAGTTCGATGCTCTCTTATGTCTTCATTTTAGTTTGGTTCAACAAATAATAAGAAACAAAATTCATCCTCATATTATATTCTATTGAAAAATCACAAAATATTAAATAAAACACCTTATCAATATTTCAACAAGTTGGCCTCATATCACATTTTGTTAAAAATTTTGTTATCAATTTATCGCATATTTCTTAATTCTCAGCCGATTTTAATGATTTGGGTGTCATTTTAAAGGTATTTAAACGCTTATCAACATAGGTTTAACAGAAATCACGGATTTTTAAATATTTTTGAATAATTATAAAAATTGAAGTTTTTAGAATTTTTGATACCCCTAATATTTGACTACAAAAATGATACTTTATATTTAACAATCGGCGGAGTTGATAAAAATGGGTGCAAATTTTCATTAAGTTTGATTAAGTACTTTTTTAAATAGAGCCAGTTTTGTTGTCCCATTTAGATATATGGATGAATTTATATAAAAATCCAAGTTCTAAGTGATATTTATAATATTCAGAAAAATTTTCAATAAATTGTATTAAAGTTATCAAATTATTTTGAAAATAAGACAAAGAGAATGAACTACAAAAATTGTAATTTTATTTTATAATTTTATAAAATAATCCAATGAACTAGATGAACTTACAATTTAGAAGCAACAAGTTGATTCATTATAATTTAGGTTCGGATATTTTAAAATTCGCGCTCGAATAATTGATAGTCATTGGTCAGGATAATTTAAAAATAGAGTTTAATCTTGATACAACGTATAGGGGAAGGGGATATAACTAATATTTGATAATTAAAGGGTTTATTTTTTAAACTAGGAAGGTAATGGTATTTGAGAGTAAAAATTCAAAATGCGGCAAAAATGCGATTTTTCCCAAATTGAAATTATAATAAAAAGACTCGTTAAAAAATTTAAGTTTATGTTAAAACTAACCTATAACATATTTGTTTTCATTTGAAAATTTGAAGTACAAATTAAGTACTTTGTATGAAATACAAATAAAGTTCTTTAATAGTTAAACATATTTTGTAACATTTAAAATTCGAAATTAAAATTTCATTGAATATAAAAATTCATAATTATTTGAAATTTTTTTTCATTTTTATAATTAAAAAATTTAGAATTATTATAATTTTTTCATATTATTGGACTAATGGCAAATTTTATATTTTTAAAATAAACTTTTCATATATTATCAAGTTAATAATGAATAATTTAATTTAATCATATTTATCAAAAACTGTAAATTTATGTATTTTCAAAACAAAATATAATCCAAATTTAATATGATAATTATAGACAGGTAGCAACCCATTTATTATTTCATTATTTCCTTTTCTAAAAAATATTACTTTTCCTTAATAATTATTAAAGTAATAATAGTGATTCAAATTATTGTAATTTATGCCAAATATATTTTTGAATTTGACTAAATTATTTTTCAAAATAAAGAAATAGTTTATACATAATCGGTCACATACTTAGAAGTACGGTCTGGGTTTTTGTACACTCAAATCGAATTAAGTTTGGTAACATTTTAAAGCTTATATCAACTAGATTCTATATCTAAAATATTAGCTGCCAATGACCAATATCCTCTTAATTATAGTTAGTTTAAATTTGATATTAAAGC